>JABJVR010047049.1:0-29240 GCA_025773905.1 Chitala chitala
AACATGGACGAGTGTCAAAGAATCAATTCTGTAACGTGGTTTTAAGTGAGATATAAGTAGTCTGGTTACTTAACGAATTGTCAAAGTAAAGAGACATTGAGACAAAATAAAATCACACGTATACAAGACGAGAATTGTCAATTTTGTTAAAAATGGGTGGATTTCAAGATTTTCTCTTTCGAGTAGAAAAATGTATGTTATCTGAAGTGTAGTAAGCATACGATAAAGTTTTTTTTTTTTTTTTTTTTAATAATAGTACTGTATTAATCCCAGAGGAACATTACTTCTCTACATTTAACCCGTTCCCTGATAGGAGCTGTGGGCAGCAACATGCAGCATCCAGGGAGCTAGCATTAGGTGTCTTACTCAAGTATACACCTGGTGCATGGGCTGGGATTTGAACCAGTTGGCTTTTGCCTCCTAGCTTAATTGTCTACCCATTGAGCTGCTAGTATAGCAAGCTTTTTATTGACAAGGTGAGTTTTGACAAGTAACTGCACTTATGTACTCTTGTGTGTTTCTCAGATGTTGAGGGCTATGTTAACGACTGTAATCGTTAATCAATGCAATACAACCATACTGATATCACTTTGGTGGTTAGCTTTCTATATTTTCTGCAGTTCTGTTTCTGACAATAATATATTCATACCCAAACATGCACGCAGTAGCCTATACAGTCGTGACCAAGTACTCTTTGTGATTAAAGCAGGAATTTAAGCAGTTTCAATTAGAGCTGAAACAACAAATGTTGGTAGTGAAAACAATTTACATACTGAAATCACTGAGAGTTTTATATTTCAGTTGAAAACATTTTAAACATAGTAAGATTGGTCAGTACAAACATTGTAAATTTGGTGGAAACTTGAGTGAGTTGAGGTTTTGGGGAAAAGTGCCTTTTCTGGACAGCATAGTCACACAGAATCTGGAACAGAAGCAGAAAATCTGTTTCTAGCAACAGCTTGCCAAATAGATTTTCCATCATGTCCCTAGACTCATCGGAATTTCTTTCAAGAAGCAGTATCTGGTTATCGCTTTAGAGTATCCTACATTGAAACAAAACCTGGATATTTTTTTACTCAAAGAAAAGAGGTTCCACAGAGGGAAGCTTATACAAGTTTTCGAAATAAGTATTCCAGATGTGATAGTCGTTCTGAGCATTATGTTAAGTCAGCATGTTAAATTCTTTAAGCATATTTGAATTATATCATTTTAAGGAACTACATGACTTAGGCTATAGAGCAATGGAAAATAAACTGATTAAGTGCAACAAACATGATTTACAGGTAGAGTACAAAACATTGTATGACAGGGGTTTATGTTCAGCAAATCTGAATGTATTTTGTGAGTTTCATATTATAACTTCTTTAAATGTTATTAGTTTGAATATACAATATGCATTGTTGTTGTTTGTCAGGGTTATTGAATGTGTTAAAGATAATGGCGCATTAAAACCAGTTAATAAAATTATATTATGCAGTTTGTTGTGTCTTTTGTGCAACATTTTAAAATAAGGAGATATTTCACTGCATTACTTCAGACAGCAATAAAAGCATATTCCAAAAAAGCTGAAATTAAAAAATTTGGCAATTCTGCTGCATGAGTGAAATTCTTGGTTTTAATTGCAGTAGATAACAGAACATACATGTTATGTATGAATCTAATATCTTAGATATTTGTATTAATTATTCAGTCGGCTACAGGAAATTATAGGGTGACCAACTTATTTTTCCATAGTTATAACATCAGAACCCTACACTTTATAAGGGTCATTAAGGATGTAAATCTGTGTTTTTAATTTTTTCTCCCACAGGGTGATAAGGAAGTGCCATTTCTTTGCTTTGGCATGCTTTCAATCAGCAGTCTGACCACGCTCTGCTTACTTTGTAATGTGAAGTAGTAAACACTGTACAGAAATGTGCAGATTATTGAAGTCAGGCTACACGGGGATTATACTCGGTATGTATCCCTTTGTCCAGAAAACATACTCCACAATGGCTGACTTTTTAATGGCCACGGTTGTCCAACATTTTTCTAAACTGGGAAACAGCTGCTACAGTTTTGGATAATCGCACAGCCTTGCACTTAGTCACTGTCCCTGGAGGGGACCTCAGGCAACATTTGGGCCCACAGCAGATTCACTGTGAAGCCTGATGCAGGAAACTAAAGCTTTCAAAGCCCACAAAGTCTACCGACTATATCTTTCAACACTATCTGATTATTTATTGCTTTCTGTTCTTATCCATATGGTTAAGTGTGGGTAGAATTTAATTGCTGAATAAACCAATCAACTCCTGGATCAGTTTTTTCAGAGGTGTTAAACACTCTCAGAACTCATTTTCCAGGGGAATCATAAGAAACAAAGGTCAATTTTTGTTAGTAAAATAAAGCATATGGTTCTACTTATGTTTTGGTTTAATTTGGCTGTATTTTAGTGATGGTGATAAGTGCCTGTTTTTCGCCTTTCTGTGGGAATCTGTGAGGAGCCGACACCTCTCTCCTTAGGAAGTGAAAGTAGCAAATGCATGTTTTTCCCCAGTATAGCACCACACCTATTATATTAAGATGTTCGTGAAAATGTCCAAAGTTGGTTTAATGCTGTCTCTGCTTTCATTGATGTGTGGCCTGTGGCTAAACGGGCAGAGTAACTGCCTGGGATGTGGAAGCCTTCTGACTCAGATCTTGGCCCAGCCACCTGCTGTGTCCCTAAACAAGACACATAGTGCTAGTTCCCCAAGTGCTAATTAATTACTGTCCATTGCTCCACCAAAGAACGGGCTAAAAGCAGTGAATCGGTTTCATTGTAATGTATATGTACCCAATGACAGAAAAATGCTCATTTTCTATTTGCCTGTCATGTGAACACACCAGCGAGTATTCGCTGATGTCATGTTGCAATTTTACGAATAGCACTGAAGAGCAGATAGGTTGATGTCATGTACTAGATTGGAATGATGTTTGTCTCCAGATGCTTATCCTACATAAAAAGTTAATCAGTTTGATACTTTAGGAAAGAGTCAGAAATAAACTGGACATTGTCCATTATTTTTCCTTTAACAGATGTGAACCCTCAAAGTTTAACATGAGTTGTACAAGTCAGTCAATTCGAGGCAATTAGTTTCGAGCTAAAAGGGTGCTTTTCTCTTATCTGTGCTTTAAGGCTGCTTTTCTGTGTGCAATACCCCCTACTTAAATGGTAGAATAAAGCAGTTGGAATGACACGGGTGGTGCTAATGGATACCTTGTAATCCCTCCTGGTGAATGCTCAAAGCCCTAGCATGTCTCTTTGTCTCAAATCGTTTTTTTAAGGAATTGTCATGGTAACCCATCTTGTATCAAATTACAAATACCTTGGATTTACCTTCAACAAATTCCAGTGATGTTCATGATGTCTGTTTTGTAAGAATTCTAGAAAAAGATCTTTCAGAATATAACATAATTCTGCATCATTATTTAAATTATGTTCTTGATATTAAAACTTTTTTGAATATTTTCAAATCCAATGCTTGTCTTTGGTATATCTTAAAAAGCATTTCTGGCTGCCTTTCAGTTTCAGTAATTACCTGCACGTTCTGGGGGATATGTATGCTCTGATCACTGTATTTAGGCTTATAATTACATTAAGAATGCCATACCTCAAGAATTGGCATTGGAATTATGGGAAAAGGCAAATATTTCATTTGTTGTATTGATTAGTTACTTTACTTGGATTTGTATAAATCAATAGTTTTTATTTCTATTTTAGAAAAAGATTCAGTACAGTCAATGACAACAAACATTTCAGGAGCTTACTCTGTAAATGTCTGCCGTAACATTTTGTAATTTTTTTTTATATAAGTCACAATAGAGAACACTGTGGGAGTTGTAGAAGGAGGAGGGTGGTTGTGTGTGGAGTTGAGCCATGTTGTTTGAATTACAGAGCTGACCGAGAGGAAGTGGGGCCTTTTGGTGGCTGGAAGGCCTTTGGTGTTCTGTGAACTGAAGCTGGGCATCCCCAGGGAGGCTGCACATCGCTAGGCCATTTCCTGCAAGCCCTGCACCATTGCTGCGTTCCTCTCTCTCCAGTATCCAGGAATGCTGGAATCAAAGGACAATGGGGAATGAGGGGTTGCATTGCTCAGTCCCTGTGAATGAGAGCTACTTTGTGTTCCTGACCAGATTGTCCAGAATGCCAAATCATTCCAGGTTTGAGAATGGGCAGTGGTGTTTTGCAGCAAGTGTTGCATTCATCTGTGGTTTTGCGTACCCTTGGGTCTGCTCTGTTGGAGGAGGTGAGGTTTAGTGAGAACGGTGATATTATGAGGTGAAGATGGACAGCAACACAATATTTTTTTTTGATATAGGGCGATGTCTTGACTGTTCATCAAAACAGATTCAAACCCAGATGATGTCATTGTCATACGACCATCCATAGTGGCACACTTTTCTCTGGCTCTGCAGACATATTTCTGCCCAGCAACAACATGTACACTATCTTAACTGTAATCACATTTTTTGAAAATTAAGCCCATATGTGTAAACTGTATATCGTGCTGCAGCAAGTAATCCGCTCACTTCTCTAAAAGCTATAGCAGGGCACAACACGTGCCGATGTCTGCTTTCATATGGCGATGTTACTTAGGTATCAAAAACAAACAAACAATTTCAACCCTTATTTCTGCAAATCTCAACCTTTTCCATGTAACTTTGCTGAAATGCATTCAAGCGGTATGTCAAGACACCCAAACATTATTTATTTAAAGCTCTGTTGGTCCCCTGGCAGCCTTCTGTCTCCAAAAGGCTGCATTATTTCTCCATTTGCCCTGATGTTGGCACCTCAAAGACCCACACCTTCATCACCACCCCTACTCCAAGTCTTCCCTCCAGTCCTGACTTGAAAGAAAGAAAATGAAAGAGCCTGCAGACAGAACAGGCAAATGTAATGATTTGGTAAAAGTTAAGTGTTAATCAAGAGGCTTTTAAGAGCCAGGCAGACACTGCTTGGGGCCACCAGGAGGCGTGCCATCATGCTCACGTGCTCATTTGCCATTTGGAAGCCCTTTAATGAGCAGCACCTGACCATCTAGTAATGCATGCTGGGAAATTCACATTAAGTCCATTTTTGACTTGCAACATGGGGGTTTAAAAGGTTTGCTGTGATGTTTTCTCTCACACAGCCTTGTTATTATCAGTGCAGAGGTGGTTTACTGATCTGCTGAGGAATGGAGTAATGACGGCCTCAATCCGTTAGCACTCTGCTGCTTTGTGACTTTCTTCTAGTTGTGGTGCTCTATTGGTCCCCAGGCAGCCAAGATTTGTGGCAAGTGTATGCCCTTTATGTTTGCATGTATTATGTAGTTCTGAGGAAGGAGTGTGAAAGTTTACTACCTTTCTAAATACCTTTTCTAAATATTCCTGTGTCTAAACATCCTTTTCTGTTTGACATTTTATTCAGTCTATGGTTATTGTCTGGTTTTCAGTCATGTGATCTCCACCATGGACACTGAAACCTGGTTTACTAACATAACAGACGTCTGGTTAATACATTTTCCTAACTGGTGTGTTTTCAGGACATGATGTTTTTACATTTTTTAAGAGAATGGCAGCTGTCTCCTCTGTAAAGACACACTTGGAAAAGGACACTGAAGACAAGTTTTCAATTAAAGTTAGCTTTTTGCAGACTTTAACATTTTTTCTCAAAAGACTACTGGTCAATCCACCAGCTCCACGTTGGTCACTGCTCTCCATTTTTTTGGTAACAGTTTACAGCTGCAGTCCAGCGTTGTCCGTGTGTGTGTGTGTGTGTGTGTGTGTGTGTGTGTGTGTGTGTGTGTGTGTGAGGACAGAGGTCATTGTTAGGAGAGGATATGAGTCTGTTATTGCTCTGAAAAGTAGAGCCATGAGTGACATCCTCTCCCAGGAATCCAGAGGTTATCTATTGAGTCCATGAAGAATGCTCTGACAAAATATTACTCTCTTACAAGCACAATTTGAATGCAAAAATGTAAATGCATCCACTTAAACTGAAAATGGTTTAAGGAATATGGTTTTTGGCATGTTTCTTGTGTGCAGCACTGACATGTCCACGCAAAGTGAGCAGAATTAATCTTCTCATGCCTCATTATGCCTCAACAGAGTTTACAGATGTTGCCATTAAAATATGATGCCCACTGATACAATATAAGTATGAAGCTGAAGTGCATTAATATCCTTTCAGCTTGGTCTTGCTAATGCATTCCTTTTACCTTTAAAGATTCTAGCCCTTTACCTAAATTGTTAAACAGAAAGGAAAGTGAAAGAGGTTCTATGTGGGACACATACAAGGAATTTGTTCTCTGCATCTAACCCATTCCCCTGGGGGGGGGGGAGAGCAGTGGGCAGCCATTTTCAGAACCTAGGGAGCTAGTGCAGAGTGTCTTTTTCAGGGACGCATCTGTTGACTGGGCTGGAATTAAAACCAGGAGACTGCCACACCCCAGCATTACACCCGACCCACTGAGCCACCAGAGCATAAATGTTTTCCATTGAGTTTTACGCACACCTACAATTATGCTTATCGTCTATTAATTGCTTCATCTGGATTCTAAACATTTATTTAAACATGTCTCATTAGTACAACTAATATTTTTCATTTAAGTATTATTTTAGAACATTTGTGTTTGAAGAGATCTGGTTCTTTCCACACAAATCCCCATCCAAAGCAAGGCCCATGCCTCAGTCCCAACAGCGGTCATGTCCTGAACGAGTGTAGCCAGACTGCAGTTCAACAACCTGGGACAGATCATCAGGTGGCAGGCCACCTCTGTACTCCTCAGTTAACTGTCACATCTACAGGCATTTAACTTACATCTGGTCCTGCTGCTGAGTTCAGTTTTGGCTTGGCTTTGGAGACCTAGTGGTCATGCAGATCATTAGGATTATCCACTGATGAGCTGCAGAAACTTCCTCTGCCAACCAGTTGCTGCCTTGATCGACTTCTCAAAATATAGGCTGAGGAGCCTGCTTCATTCCCAGGAAGTCACACGGCTTTTGGCTGTGTTCCTAAATTCTAATCTGCTCACTTTTCTTAGATTAGGCCCCAGGCATTCCAGAGTGCTTGCCCAATATGGACTTGTTCTTCAATTCCCCTGTTCATGATGGCTTTACCTTTCAGCTCTGAAAACCTGGTGCGGTGTAGGCAAGTGCCCTGGGTTTTCTTTCTAAGCCTTTCAAAATCCAGATGCTGACGGTGAACCTGAGGTCTGTTTAATGGTCATTTTAATGAACAGGTTGTCATCAGTCACTGAGATAGCCATAGCATTAACTGAAATGCAGTGAGCATAGATGTTTTAGTTTATGCTTTTATGTGTATATTATTATTACAATGCAACTTTACTTTTTAATAGGCTTGATCTGGGATGGGCTGGCGTCCTATCAGGGGTGTGCCCTACCTTGTGCCCTAGGCTGCCCAGGATAGATTCCAGGCCACTCACAACCTTGACCAGAATGAGTGGTTGGGTAATGGTTGGCAGGATGGAGTAAGTTTAATTGTAGATGTCATATTTCGTTATGATGTTGATGTTATTGATTACTTGTTTGGTTTTCTTTTGTAGAAGCAGAGAATTTATTGAGCTGAACACTATGCAGCTACCTGTCTTAACGTGTGAAATTTTATTGCATGACATATGCAATCAGCATTGTAATTGCTGAAATGGACTACTGACCTATACTGTGTCCATATATCAGTTGTCACCCATTTGAGCAGCTAAACTGAAGTTCTAGTCACTGGCAGCGATGTTAATGGGAAGCAATGCAAGAAAACATGCAGAGAAGGGCTACACGGCCCCAATTTGTACCCAGGCTATAAAACGCCAGAGGGGTGCCCGGATGTCACATGTCCTTCTGACAGCTGATTCATTGCCTTGTCATGCCAAACTAACTGAGTGAGAGGCAGGATGAGGCTATAAAGGAAAAAGAAAAATATGGTCTGGCAGCAAGGAAGATATAGGACAAACTTCAGATAGGGTAGGAGCATTCCTGCTGCATCTTGGATTGTGTTAAGCATACACTGTACTAGTGTCACATGCTTGCTTGCCATTTACCCTTAGTATTTTAGGACAATTAAAATTTTTTAATATGCACATTTAATAATGCAGTTGACGTGATTTTTGGCCTTTGTGAACTGTCAGGATGTCAACGGTTTCCATAGCTGCCAAATTACATTTGACTTCTTATGCTTTCCACACAGAGGTGATTGTCCTCACACTAAGATTCCTGTCTAAGTATCACTTTTTTCAAACAAGTCAGCAGAGCCAACATGAAAATGAGTTGCCAAGATATGTGATTGATGTCTTGTTGCGGGTGTAGCCTGGCAATAAAACAAAGTGCTGGAAACATTAGTTTGTGCGGTGGCTGGTCAGGAAAGCATTGTCTCGTGCCCTGTAGGCCTGGTATCTTGTAGAATGATTAATGGTGTCATGTCCTTGACAACCGTGGCTGTGTTTTGGGACCAGTGGACTGTCAGCAACATGGTGAAGCCTGGGTTTGTAGCGGCCTACCTCCGTGCCTTATGTTGCAGCTCCCAGCATCTGAGTGCTTGTCCAGGACCACCCTGAAGAGACAAACACACATATGAAGTGTTTGTTTTCACTTATCACTGAGGCATTACATCTTACAGGGAAAGTATCTTGTGGTTTCTAGCTCTTTCTGCTACTTTTGCAATGCCTTGTGCTTTTACCTAAGTTTGCCATAGTTTACCTTCATTTTGTTATGCTTGATTTTCATTAATGATGGGCTGCGCTATTTATATGATCCTGACTGTGTTTTAGAGTGAGTTCATGTTGACTCTATATGTATTCACTGTACATCACTATGAAAAATGAAATTCTTGGGACACAGAGGTGGAGCAGTGTGAAATGGAATCAAACTTTAATGTTCTTAAGGATATCAGCAAAGCTTATAGATAATTGACCTGTGATACAGTAAGGCATTTCGTATTTTTTTGTAAGTCTCAGATATTGCTGTCTCTAGGCCTTAGCAAATCTTCTGTAAAGCATAAAGCCAGCGGTTCAAAACATTTCCGGTTTGGATGCAGATTTAAGATCTGCAAGGCAAATAAAATATGATAATAATAAATGGTGGAACAAATATGGTTGTCCAACTTCAGCAGTGTGCCAATGAGACAGACCAAATCATTATTAATAGGAAAAGCAAATAGCTATCAGGAGAAGTCGAGGCTGCACATAGCTCAAGTGGTTGTAAATTTAACCCGATATAGTGGGGAAACTGCTTTGTAATGGAAACAGGAAGCACAGCTCTTGATTTATAGTGGAAAGACTGCTGATAAAGAGAGTAAACACAGGAGGGGTTGCACATCCTTGGAATGAAGCACCTCCAAACATCTTGTTAAACAATTGCAGAGATGCTGTTCTCAGCTCAGCATGGAATCCTGATCTCATGCATGTTTCAGCAACATGGGAACCATTGGAAACCAAAGTATAATTCATAATTTTTGTTCTTGATGAAAGATTAGTATGGCTATGGTTCACCTAGATCTGATGACTGATTAACAGTCATTCATTGAGTACAGTAGTTGATATATTAGGAATATAGCTATATAAATTCTCTCATCTGTGGCATGGTGAATGATCCATGCTGCTTTCTCAGACCTCTTTATTGAGCCGGTCTGGAGACCTCTGGACTTGAGACAAAACTTATGGAGCAGCTTCCTAATAGTTCAAATCTTCATCCAGTTGGAAATGTTGACCCTCCCAGACCATTTCATTGAAGAATAAAGTGCAATAATGATGATAGCCTTTTTTCTCATGGGCTTGGAATTCCCCAGTTCTCCTGCTAAGGGCAAAGCTCATAAATGTGATTCCCAGTGAAAAAGCTTAACTTACTGTCCAAAGCAAAGTTTAGATTTGGCTGGATGGAGGCCCAGTATATTCCATTCCATTCACTTCTCTGTTAGCATTTAAGCACATGTGATTTTTGAGGGCAACATGATTTAGGATATTAACTTGGATAATTGCTGTGAGAATAAAATGAGGAATTTATTTGTTCCTTTTGGTTTCGTTATAAAAGTTTTCAGAATTGTAATATCTGCCATAATGCCCTAACTGATAGCATGTGGCATGTCTATAATTTGTTTTTAATTTGCTTGTCAGAACTTCTAAGCATTCTTTTAAACTGAGTTCAAGCACATGTTCTCATTTACTCCAGTGTTGTTTTTTATTTGTCGTTGTTTGAAGAAGGGAAAAGTTTCCTTTGTGATCTGACATGGACTGATCTAAGTTTACTTAGTTTTATGGATGTGAACTTTTTATGTGATTTTTTTTGATAAGCATAATTTTTTTTGTTTGGTTTTTTAAAGACATATGACCCATAAATATCTACTTTTAGTTGTACCATCACAAACTTCCCATATAGGAAATACAGGTTTTTATTTCTTCAGGATTTCTATTGTGTCTTTATTAGTATTCTTTTTTACACATAGGTTGTAAGCAAATTTACAAAGTTACTGTAATCAGGCAGTGAAAAAATTTTGATCATTTATAAACGACGCACCAGCTGCTCACAAGGAATCCTGGCAGCTGTAAATGTGTCACCAGAGCTTGTAGCTCGCGTGTCTGCCTAATATAAGGATTTACTACAGCCACAGTCACGGAGAACTGACCTCATCTCGTCTGTCATACGAAATTGCTTTAAAACATGGCTACAAGCACTTAGCAGCTCATTAAAATGAGAACAAAGTCAGCTTGGAGGCACAACTGCTGAATGGAAACGAAACACGAAAATAGCCCATAACGTCATGGGAGTGGCGTGCCATCTTTAATCGCTGAAAGACTTTATTGCATGAAATGGTCCTGACCAAACAGCACACCTGAGTGATGAAGCTGATGAAAGAGGAAACAGGCGTATGAGGTAATGAGCCTTGGCCTACTGAAATTACAACCAGGTACACATTTTACACGTGATGTTAGAGGGGATGACTTCATGAAATAACAGCGTGGTAGCAATCTTTATATTTCCCTTCATATCAACGCTTAACTTTTAAAACTTGTGAATGGTCATATTGCAATAACAGGTGTTGATTTCACTACATTTTAAACTAATTTGAAAGCTTTTAAATTAAGATTGACATGCTATTTTGAAGATGATTCAAGGGCATATGTTTGGTTTTCATGTAGGTAGGGACTGAATCAGTGCAATCCTGTTAATGTAATACAGTTATGAGGTTGTTAAAAATTTTGTCAGGCACAATGTGGTACTTCCACAATATTGGTAGGAACATGTTCCTACCATCAATACCCAAAAGTGTGTGCTGACCAAAATGGATACAATTCCTCTGTTTTTGTGATTTTCTGAGGTTGGTGGAGATGCACTTTTCTTCTATGGAAGAATTCAATAGAATCTATTTCTTCTATGCACTTTTCTTCTTCTGTTATGTTTCATCATGACACTGTAATTGTAGCATAGCACTTATTAATCAATGGGGTGGTATCAGAGCTCCACAGGTGATCTTCATGTCTGTACATCTGGGGTTAGAGAATTGTTTCTGGCCTCCATGTGTGTGTACATGTGTTGTTTTAACAAATGTGATGCACTCAATAAAATCAGATGACCTGTAGTCACCTTTGTGTTTGTTGTTTTGAACATTGTTACCTGAAACACCTGTAACAATATTTAACATGTATTTTAATGTGATTCTAATCATTTCTTCTTTTTTTTAGAGATTGGACCTGTTACTATAACGACTGATCCAAAGAAGTTCCAGTCTGAGCTCAGAGAGCTTTATGTTCAGGTGTGTCCTTCAGTTAATCTGAATAGCAGACAAATCAGAAGAGATATAACAGGCATTTGTCATGCTGAATGGCTGTTTAAAAGGTGATTCTGTGGCTACAATGTGTTTGTTTTTTGAATGCTCATATGAATCACTTGAACTGCAAAACGAACAAATGAGACATTCCAGACAATCAAACGTTTAGTTGGTATGTAAATTTATTTGTTGAGTTATGGTAATAATTGTGCAACAAGTACACTACCTAAAACAGACTTTTCCTGTCTGGAATGTAAGAGGTATTTGGTTAAGAGAAAATTAGTGTTACAGAAGCATGTGAATTTCAGCTGCAATCCTGGAAAATAACACATTTGGCATGTCTTCTGTTTTGTGTCATGAAGCACTTCTCTCAGAAAACATTATCTTTTTCTGTATATCTTGTGTTCTTGCAATTCTTTGCTCACATTGGCTTGCTACTTGTTGGAGATGGTTAGAGAATGGCAACGAAAAGCCAATTCAGTCTGAACAGGAGTAAATACAATATGACTCGGATTTAAAATTTAAAGGGTGATAATTTGCTGAGCTCTGCTCACTGTGAAGTGTGCAGTTTTTTGTGAATGAATTCTGTACACATGCATGTTTTGTACTGGTTGTTCTTGGGGCGTTTCAGGAGAACATAGGTTGATGACAGGCAGTGTTGCCTTGTCTTGGGTTTTTGTAATTACTCCACAGAGATTAGTGGTGGTGGTGGGAGGGTGGGGGACTGGGAAAGGAACACAGAGCTCCTCACATTCCATTCCTTCTAGAGGAAACAGAGATAGTTCACTTCCAGATGTGTGGGGCCACTTGGCTCTCATCCATTAGACCTTTTACCTCTGCTGTATACCTCAGACATTAACATGGAGGACTACCTTAGCGGTATTTTATGTTACAGTAAGTTAAGTATTTATAGTATGTCCACCAATGAAACTGCAGTACAACTGGTTTTTCAGTAATATTTTCACCATAGCTTATTGCGATCTGCAGAGCTCACCACCGTTCATTAATGCTATTCTGTGTGAGTTAAAACAGCAGTGGCCTGTCTACAAGACACTGGCATTTAATGTGGTTTGAACAGATATTTGTATCTGTAATGCATCGATTGTTTTTTCCCCTAACAGGGAGGAGGAGACTGTCCAGAGATGAGTATAGGAGCAATCAAAATTGCTCTTGAGATCTCTCTTCCCGGCTCCTTCATCTATGTCTTCACAGATGCCCGATCTAAAGATTACAAGCTGACACATGAAGTTCTGCAGCTTATTCAGCAGAAACAGTCCCAGGTATTGCTAGACAGCCCTAGGATTTCACTCCTTTATAGGCAGGTTGGCCTTTCCTGAGATGTTAAACAGGTGTGTGTGTGTTTTATAGGTTGTGTTTGTGCTCACTGGTGACTGTGATGACCGAGGGCACATTGGCTACAAAGTCTATGAAGAAATTGCTTCAACCAGCTCAGGGCAGGTCTTTCATTTGGATAAGAAGCAAGTCAATGAGGTAAGATTGGCTTCCTCTGGACTGACTGAAATTCACATGGATGTTACCTCCATTCCCTGCATCATGGCTGTGTGTTTAAAATAGTGGTTGTGTTTTCACATACTGTCTTTTTAATAGGGTTCAAGTTGCACAATGATGGGTTTGTGGTTGAAGTTAATAACACGTTTCAGCGGCTGTGTAATTTGACATTGATATTTCCTTTACTTAAATACTTTTCACGGTCCAAAGTATCTGAACATCCCTTCTAAGTAGTCATTTTAAGAACGTAATACCGATGCATTGCTGATGCAGCTTGTAAACTGGTTGCACAGCTGTGTAACCTGTCAAGCTTCAGTGACCTTCAATGCAGCACTACCATAAGGTGTCCCTGTCAACTATAACATGGCCGTACTGGACGTGTTCGGGAGGAGCCCCAATTCAGCAGTAAACAGAAGGGGATCACGGAGTTCTGATGCATGGCATCTAGTATGCAAAAATAAATAATTAAATCACTGGTTCATCCAGTCACGTTTGACGTCCGAGCTGAAATGAGTAATATCCAGCATCGGTTGTGTAACTTTAGAGCGATGCGAACATGTTCTGTGGGGTGATGAATTACGCCTCACTTTGTGGCAGCCAGTAATCGGCCATGAGAAAACTAGACTAGACAACAAGGGGGTGTAGCCACACACGGCCGCCCATTACACCGAGGGCTATAGCACTATACAGGGTGACTAAATGTTGTATATTCCCTGAAAACTGCCTCCTCTCTAATAAACACCCCCAACCACAAGACAAAGGCAACGACATGTTTCACAGTGCTTGTAGAGATCTTCACTGTTGGGGTGAAATAAAGTGACATGGTTTATTTATATATTTATTGGTTTATGTATTTTTAACCCTATTTAAAAAAAATTATAATAAACATTTTAGAAAGAAAAAGATTGAAAGTTTTGTTAATTTTTTGTGTTCATACAACAAATATTTGCAAAGTTATTAACTAAAATGGAAGGTAATTATCAGCTACAATGCTGATGATGAAGTGGACTCCAGGCATTTAAACACTATTGTTAACTAATATTATTACATTTTAATGTATGTACACTTTATAGGCAAAATGAACAGTAATATGTTGTGACACAGGGGTGCAGACTGTTTGTTAAAAAATGTATTGTTTTATACAACCTCCCCCCCCCTTTTGGAAAACGTAAGGCCTTTGGGAGACATTTATAAGGGAAAACACGTTACTCTGCCCTTTTGTTTATTATACACTAATGTTAACTTTTTGAAGCATATCACTATCTTGTTCATGACCTATCATATCTTTAATCTGACACTTACGAGGCTCTGCTTAATTGTTTAACACACTTGCGTGATGGTATCTTGGGAATGTTCACCCATATACATATGAAGCACATGGCCCTTGAGTGATTTATGAAATGGCTTAAACAGAACGCTCCATGCTTAACTTGTCATAACCCACCTGAGACTCTACTGAGACATATTTCTGATGCGAGCGATTAAGGAGCTGCCAGTTCAATGGAACATTTACCAGAGACCACTCAAAACAGCTGACAAGAGTATTTTTAATTTCACTGCTTCTGTGCAGATGGACCCAAGTCTGGATTTACTTCCCTGTACTAAATTTTAGTGAGGGATTTAAGTTTATGACATCACGGTGACCTGTAGTGGGAATAGGGCAGATGTATGATTGGGATAATGATGCCATGGAAGAAAGGGCTGAAGTTGGTCTTTTATTGACAGTGGAGACTGCACCAAAACTGGCTTGTAACCCTGTGAAACACTTCACATTAAAAGCCATCATGATGCAATAACACAGCTAAAAATAACAGATGAGGTGGCACATGTGATCCAATAAGAAGAAAGACAACCAATGGCCACATAGCCTGTGTTCAGCAGAGAGCAAGCATTTCATTTCTCTGGCTATACTCTCTTTGGATCAACAGCTATTTGTATGAACACTAAACTCCAAAATTCAACCAATGTCACTGTCTGTACTTTTACACATATATAAGATTTATAGTATATGATGAAGATGGTCTACTTCAGAATTGTATTTGTGAGAAGTCAACAACTATATATGTACACACACACACACACACACACACACATATTATTTCTTGTTCTGTTAAGGATTAATACAAGTAAAGCTGACATTGAATATGGCATGTGAGCACTTGTGGAAGACTTCTTAACAAGTGTATTTAAACTGAATGAAGCAGAGGACAAATGTTGTGCAATACCCAGAATACCACACATACTCCTGAAGATTATTTCACAGACAGGAACGCGGTCAGGGTCAGCTAAGGAATTTGCCATATTGTTCTGTGGTATCCGGATATCTTTTCAAGGGAGAGAATTGAGTGGGGGCCAGACCATGACCATGTCTTCTCCTGGTGACCGTGTGCTTGCGGGTGACTTGGTTCAGATGTGGTTGAAGAGGAATGATGCAAGCACTTAGCGAGATTACACAGCACTTGCCTCCTTCTCTATAGGTACTGAAGTGGGTGGAAGAGGCTGTTCAGTCCTCTAAGGTACACCTGCTGTCCACAGACCACTACTCCGCTGTTTCCAACACATGGCAGATCCCCTTCGATCCCAGCCTGAAGGAGGTCACTGTGGCTCTCAGCGGCCTTGCCCCTAACATCGAGATCCGGAACCCACAAGGTAGGCCCAGGAAGACATACCTTTCTTGTTGATGGCTGTTTCCTTGTTTATGTCACAATGCAGCTGTGGTGCCTGCTGTGTTTTGGCAGGAAGGCTGATAGAGAAAAGCGGGGGTCTGAATGAGCTCCTGCACATTCCCAACTCTGCCAAGGTCCTCAATGTCAAAGACCCTGAACCAGGAATGTGGGCAATAAAGGTAACCAACTTTTAATGTTGAACTTGACAGCTTTAAGGAAAGCAGAATTGAAACGTGAGTCCAGATAACAGTGCTATGCTTGCAGCCACAGCCATAAAACCCAATGCAGGGTGCTTATTGACCATTTTTCTATTTCTTTTTAAATTTAAATGCTGTGATTTTTGAAGTGGTACAGCAGCACTCCCCATGAGGATACTTAAAAAAAAACAAATGAAAAATATTTTTTCCTGGGTAGCTTGCATAACTGTAAGATCTCCATATGGCGACAGGGTCCTAGGACCAGCGTGTCAACCTTTTGCCTTAATGTGATACCTAATGAAGATGACAGAGTTCTAGTAATCCTTAGTACTGGAGATTTGTGATGGTGAAAATGTGACTCAAATAACCAAATCCCAGTTAGAGACATTTTCCTGTTGCCATTCTATTCCACAAATGTATGTTGTGGCTGTTAAATCAGAAGCAACTGTTGCATGGTATGCTCTAACATAGAGACTAAACACACTCACTATTCAGAACTTTCTCATAACTCAAAAAGCGATGGCTTTAAATGATCTGGTTTAACTAAGCAATGATGGCTTGCTATGTTGTCAAACATATGTACTTTATTTTCAGTGCTATTTTAAATGAACAGTATATTCAGATTTATTTTTGTGAAAAAAAAATATACAGTGAAATTCAAATATGCATGCATGTTCCTCAAGAGATCAAGAACAGACACAAATATTTCATGGGACAGTAGAAGGTTGATCACTCTTTAAATATGGATTGGCTATCACAGTGAGTTAGACGTTGTTGTTGTTGTCTTTGGTCTCATTCAGTTTACAATTGAGACTCTACTGTTCTACTGTTGACTAGCCTGATAGCTTGTGGAACAATGTCGTTGTTCAGTCTAGACATGTTTGCTTTTATGCCCCTGTAACATTTCGCATATGGTTGGGGAGAGAAGAACGTGAAGGTAGGATGTTGGTCTTTTACAGTTTGTGCCTGAATGATGTCAGTCCTCTTTTGTCTAATCATGCACTTTATTATTAAGCACTACTGGCCAAAACTTACACTAAAGTAAAAATACTCCTCTCTTCAAGAATGTCCCTGTTGATAACTATTAATGGGTACTTGCTTTATTGCTTCTGTATTTCAGCAAATGTGAGCAAATATCTCAAACACCCTAAAGGAAATATTGGCCTCTCACAGTTTCCGCTGGCATTTTGCTGATAAAGAGTAAACAGTGCTCGGAAACCTAATAAACAATCTCTGACACATTTAAATGTGAAACAATATCTACAGGATCTTTGTGTACAGACGTGACCCCTTTTAAACTGTCATTAATTGGATTTAATGTCCCAGACTGCACCCAGGCTGTCTGGTTCGTGCTCTGGTTGCCATGAAAACAATCCTCTGTTGACCTCTGTCTAGGGCCTGTTCATGGGTCTCAATGGGCTTTAGTCCCACCTAGATCTTCTGCTTTTGGCGTCATTCTGCATTATATTTTATGACCCATGATAATAGTGTAGGAAGGCTGTAATTTGAAAAGTATGCAAACAGGCCTTAGGAATTGCTGCTCTTTTCAGCCATATTTGTCACTGTCTTCTTCAAAGCTTTCCAGAGTTTTTGAAATTTTGTGAAGAGACAGACTTAAAATATATGAATGTAAAAAATCAAGTGCAGGACTCTGCTTTCATGTTCTAACTGTATGATTTTATGAGGAACATCATATGTGTGCATGGAATTACAGTTCATCAATTCAGATCTGCGCATCTCTTTATGAAATGGTCACGCTGTTATGTACAAATGGACAGACAGGAGATCCAGTTAGTTGTCAAGTAGGGCATCTGTTTAGAGTAGGAGGTCACATGAACAGTCAGCAAACTGGCCCTTTAAATGGATAGGGAACAATGTCCTGCTTAGGTATTTGTGGGTTGGGGGTTGGTTTGTAGGCTGAACTGTGCCCATCACAGGTTAACTTTTACACAGTGAATGAGAAAATGTGCCTGCCCTGCAGCCGAGATCTGTAACACAGGAGACGACCAGAGGAGCTCAAAGCAAGCTATTGTTTTAGTCTAAGACAGGCTTTGAAGTGTCTTGGTCTTGTCAGTATGCTCTGTTTATTAAATAAAGATGTGTGCCTCCTGTTGTTATTGGAGAACAGTAAGAGAATTGTTACCATGCTGAAAACCACATTTCTGTCAGCACACAGCGCTTGTGCTTTACATTTAGTATTTAAGCACTTCCCTTTTATGTCTATAGTGCTGAATGTTTCCAACACATTGTCTTTTTTCTTACTTGAATACAGTTTTAACAGTTTAACATTTCAAACACCAAAATGAAGTTAATCTTGTACACAGCCTGGATGTATTGAATATTATTACTTTTTTATACAAAGTTGGTACATGTAATGCTTCCCTACATTAGAGAAAAGTAGTTTTACTTTACTATTGATTTTAGCTGCTATTAATCATGGTTTTGTATCAGCTATTTTTATCCAGTTTTTAGTTGGACAATAAATTGCCAATATGAAATGATGTATGTATAATACATTTTACACAGACACACAAGCACAGAAAGGCCAACAAACTTTTTTGTGGTACTCCTTGTAGAATGTAATTGTGGTTTCGGTTAGATTATACTAGAATGTTAGACTATACGTTAGATTATATTAGAATTCGGTTAGACTATACTTTAAAATGTTTTTAGGTAACTATTCAGTACACTGTACTTTTGTACACATTGTCATATGTTTATTACCAATATTGAAGCAAAATGAGGTTGTATTACCCTCTAACCACCCTACTTGGGTTCAGCTTCACTTCATAATATTTTATGATTTGTATTACACTTATATTGAAACCTTTTACAGACAAGTGTATACAGTGTTTATAGCATAGAAAGTTATATTTGAAGACACCTGTTTCAGGAGACTGCACATAGATTTTTGGAGCTGTATACATCAGGCCTTGCCAGTTAGCTCAGATTTGGGGCCAAATTTACATTTTTACATTTTATTTATTTAGCAGACGCCTTTGTCCAAAGTGACTTACAAGGATAATAGTACACGTGCATGTCACAAACGAGGTCAATCAGTATTGGAGAATCTACCAACAATAAGTGCTGTCCTAATATCGCAGTATACCCAATTAAATCTGACAATTGTCACACAAGTAGGGCATAAGCAACAGAAAATTACAACTCACAAAAACCACATCAGTTGAGGAGTCAAATGTTTCAAGGTGTTGTGACATGACAGTGCCCATTGTGCTTTGCTTACCCAATTCCAATATTGAAATGGGAGCAAATAACCTGCAGACCTAAATTATAGCAAATAAATATGCTATTATAATCATAGTAATGATCTTTCAGTAAATATTTTAATTAGTAAGAACCAATCAGTGAGCCAGTAAATATGACTAAGGTGCCGCATCCTGCCCACCAGTTCAATAGCCCTGATACATACTGAGAAGCATGGGTAATGAGGCAGTGAAATGAGACTGGTTATTTTAGTTATGTCATAATGAATGTACCTATTAAAAGATGAGGTTAAGGCACAGAATGTCCATTTTTGTGTCTGCATGATGTTTTCTGTAGAGGTTAATCCATATTGGAGCCATGTAATTTGTTGCATTTTGATGGACTTTTGGGATTGAGGGAATGTCCCAAATAGTGATCCAATACAGTTACTCTGGACCATATTTCCCCTGATGCATGTCATAGATGGTACATTTTTGGATTAATGTGATAATGCGGAGACAGGGTTAGAAAATACATTACACAATTTATTAGCCAGAGAATAGGAAGTGGACACAGGAATTAAGCAGGCAGGTTTTACGTAGAAAGGCAACAATGTTTGTACATGGTTAATAGCTCTACTCTTTGGTTGAAAAAAGTGGTCAACATATGTCTGCTTTTTTCTGGTGTTAGATTATGTAATGTTCCTAGCGTTTCAACAGGAAGGAAAGGACTTGTGACCTGAGAGGCCAGTTAAATTCTTCATTGACTCATTCAGTCTACCCATTTATGCATGGAATACTGAGAAAAGATGCAAGCTGACTACAAACCTTTCACAGCAACTTTTATGCCCTTCTCAAAGCTCATAAATTGTGGCTTTCTGTTCGAGACTACTATATATTGCTTGATTTAGCACCTGGAAAAAGCAGAATGCCTAGCCAATGGAAATTTCACTTTGTTAATGAGCAGTGTAAGAATCTGAAGATGGTGGAAAGCTACACTATAACTAGAATGTCTGTATGGCCTTCAAAAGTTATAAATATAAATAATATATAATATAAAAGTTTATAATTATGTCTGTAGATGTAAGCTTAGGGCTTCTTGGGGGTCAGGAAAGGCTGAACTCATTCACCAGGACACTTTCTTGATTTACTGCATTGAACATCCAGCACAGGTGGACAAAAGGGAAGTGATGTGATGAGTGTTGTTGCAGTAGAGTCATCTGACAGGCCAGCACCTGGCCGTGGAGTTCAGTCTGCAGTTGCACCTGTACTAACATTCTGATCTGACATGTAAGTTCTGTGAGTTTTTTTGTTATTATTTTCTGTGATTGGTGTGGAATAAAGTGTCCCAGTAATGTGCTTTTTGAAAATGAAAATGAAAAGACAACAGTTCATTTTTCAGCATCACAGACCTTTGCACATGGAGTCAGACTAGCTAGTCAGTGGCAGTAATATTTTAGGTGTAATGATACCACTAGGGGCTCACAGATTTATGTGCAGAGTACAAGTAGAGTTTCATAGACAAAGTCCACAATCCAAAATCATAGTCAACAGCAAGAAGCAGAAAGACCAGACAGGATCCACCAACAATCCAAAATCCAAAAACTAGTCCAGACAAAAGCACAAGTTCAAAACTCTGAAGATGTCCACCAGCCAGAGAAACAAAATCAAAAATCAGTATCAGAGTTAAAAATGCAAAGCAGAACTCGCACCAAGAATTCACAACTGCTCAGAATTGCATAAGTACATCAACACCTCACACACCACAGATGCAAACTGTTACTAGATTTATGTTAGTGGTGCAGCAAGACTAGGTTAAACAGATGATGCTAATATTCTGGTGAATGAGATCTATTCCTGGTGTGGCCAGTTCGTTGATTAACTTCTGCTGAGGGCTGAAACTGAACTTGTGAACTGAGAATGTGAGTGACATAGGGTTTGTAGAAATACTAGATGACCTGAACATTCCATTCCATTTTCCTAACCGCTTAGTCCTGGTGAGGGTTGCGGGGATTCCTGTGTCCCATCCTAGAGCACACAGGGCGCAGGGCAGGGGACACCCAGGGCGGGGCGCCAACCCACCACAGGGTGCACACACACACACACCACGGGCAATTTGGACACACCAATTAACCAAACCTGCATGTCTTTGGACTGTGGGAGGAAACCGGAGCACCCAGAGAAAACCCACCAATCACAGGGAGAACATGCAAACTCCCGACCTGAACATACAAGATGTAAATAAGATGGTTATGCTATAGATGTTACTCATTACATTTTTAATAAGTAATTAACATACTGAATATGTTAATCTAGGTACAAAGATGAAGATAGTCACCATGCCACACACCAAAGCATTAATCATTAAGAGTCTGAAATTCTATTGGTGAAATTGGCAAGCCAGAGAAGATATCAATGTACTTGTCAAGTCCCTTCATGACACAGATGGTTTCTTTTTTTCTTTATTCAGCTTTCCTGATACATATGTGGTTTTAGTCATTCTTTACATTGTTGTGGGAAAAGTATTTGGGAGAGGGAATCTGCTGTTCACAATGATAATTACTGAGATGTCTGTAATTTACAAGTTACTTAACTGAAAAAACGAAAATTGCATTCCAGTCAAAACCTATACTAATTAAACTCTGGAAACATTGAAACCTTTTATTTGCAGTCTTTCTTTATTGTGTGCATTTCATCATATAGAAATAATGTTTGGGTGTTTTGTCGCTGCCTGCAGACATCCAGTGCGGGGAGGCATTCGGTTCGAATTTCAGGACTCAGTACCATTGACTTTCGCGCTGGTTTCTCGAGAAAGCCCACTCTAGACTTCAAAATGACCTCGAGTCGGCCAGTTAAAGGTCAGTGTAATCTCAGTTGTATCTTTGGGGACTTGCCACATAGCTAGACTCTTTTCGAATGGAATGTATGGATGATGAATGACTGTTGTTGCTTACTTTATTATTAGTACCATTTCAGTTAATGTTCTTTGTTCTTCACAGTACCTCCTCACCTTTATTCCCGCACAGGTATTCCCACCTACATCCTGCTTAACACCACAGGAATCTCACCTCCGGCCCGGGCTGACCGTCTGGAGCTTGTCAGCATCACAGGGGTAGTGCTAAAAACCCTACCCATCCGCTACTACCCCGATCGGCAGCCCTTTGGCATTTGGAACATCACTGAGATCCTCCCCCCAGAAGAGGCCTTCTTCCTCCGTGTCACAGGCTACGACAAGGACGGTTTCCTCTTCCAGCGCGTTTCCAGCGTGTCCTTCTCTAGTATTGTACCTGGTTAGTCCTTGCCTATCTGGGCATCATAATATTTCTGTTTGAGTCCATCATCAAACGATAAGGGATAATTGGCAGGTTTTCTCCCTTAAGTGTCCTTTGGAATTACTTATACCAATGCTTTTGTTTGAGAAATTAATGTTTTTATCATGTTGGTCATTTTATTACTTAAGGTAATGGGATCTTACATGTGTACTTTCCACATGTGTGTTCACTGTGGTATGCAGATGCTCCCAAGGTTACAATGCCACTGCGGACACCTGGCTATTACCTGCAAAGGGGTGCTGTATCCTGCCAAGTAGACAGCCTTATTCCTTTCACACTGCGATTTAGCCGAGATGGAGTGAAACTGGGAGAAGACCAGCTGTTCAGGTATGTGTGTATGTATGTATGTATGTGTAGGTGGGTGGTTTTGTATGAGTGTGAGTCTCAGTGCTTTTTGGCTTTTCATTGCTGTTGCAGGGAATCATCTAATGCCTCTTTAGGGATTGAACGGGTGACTCTGAAAGATGAGGGATATTATGAGTGTATCGCCATTAACAGTGCTGGCACAGGACGGGCCCAGACGTACCTGGATGTTTCAGGTGGGTCATTTCTTCATAATACCTTAGGAAAGGGGCTTGCTTACTTACACCAGCATGTCTTTTCAGCATAGTCATCCTATACGTTTAAAAATAAGATGTGTATTTGTCCATATACAAGTCAATCACTTTCCAGTAAGTGCTATTTCAGTTTATATCTGGGGAATATGGAGTCTACCCAGAAAGCGTAACAGTGTAACAAATCCCTTCACACAAGCATATGAAAGGTCACTGAAACAGTCACATATTTAAGTCAGTATACAGACAGTGTGTTACCTGCATTGCATGTATTTGTGTTGTGGAAACAAAGTGATGCAAATGTGAAGAGAACACAGTCCCTGCTCAGGTAAACCTGGAGCCACATTGGAACCTGCAGCCCAATGGCTATGATCTGACTCAATGTGTTGGGGAGCTATGGCTCTAACATCTGTAAATGTCGTTGCAGGCAATTACCATTTTACTTAATACGTTTCAGTTAAGACTGAGTTTAATTGAACCATGCAAACCGTGCATGTAAAGCAAGAGTAGTAATGGATTACATGTGTGGGTTTGGCTTTAGTGCAGGAGCCATCTCAGAATCCCCTGTGGTTTTAGTGGCGAGGTCTCACTTGACTGCCACCTCTGATAATGTGGTAGACCTATTGACTTTTTGTACGATGGCGAAAAGGCCAGTTGTCACTGAGAAGGGACGTACTGTGTGATTATACAGCACATTGGCAAGAGCACAGCAGTACATAGTCTCGCATTCCGGGGATGTCTCTGGTTAAAGGCCGCAATCAGAAATGCACGCATTTGACTCTGAGGGTGCACAGCTGTGCGGGTAGGTAGGAGGGAAAGGCACAGACTCCCACAGACTAGAATGGAATCTACTTTTGCTGATGTGTTGAGGATATGTTGTCATCAGCACCAGACAAAGTATAACCCACTGGCAGAACATTTCTGTCTGCACAGCTTGTTAATTGCTGTCTCGTGTTATGTTAGAATGCAGTTCCGCATGGATGGTAGTGGCTTAGACCACCTAGGCTAGACAATGGAAAGTGTGTACTAACTCAATCTTAATTGGGTAAATGGCTGTTTACTGAGTTCCAGTTTGAGTGCTGTGTTCTTGTCATTATGAGAATAGCTTGTTTTGCTTTACTCATGCAAAGTGTTTAGACTTATACAGTCAGATTTTCCAGTGTACCCCCCATGGGTAAGATCACTTGCAAGTACACTGCAGACAGCTCGTGGTATGAAATGGAAAACAGTTGCTGGACCGCTTGGTCTCAAACAACGATTCGTTCAAGTAACATCATTTAAGTTTTTATTCAATTAGCATTTGACCAATTTTATATGCTTTTCATTTTGTTTTTTTTTTAAGATCATCTTTGCAACACTTTTTTCATTCATAGCATAGCAACTATTTATGTGGATTTATTTATGTATTGTATGTTGCACCTTTTTGAATTCTGTTTTTTAAAATGTACTTGACCACTATACTCAGAAATGTGGGAATGTTAAAATGAATGCTGCTGGAATGGTTTGAGTGGCAAAATGCTATTATTGACCCAGTTACTTTTGTCCTTTCATATCTGTAATTTGAACATGGTTTAGAACCACCCTAGTTTTCACTTGTTTTTATTTCCCAATGCTTTAGCCAGTTTAGAGGTGCTCAGAGCCTAACCCAGGGCATGGGCCAGGGTACAGCTTGGGTAAGATGCCAGCCAGAGAGAGGGCACTACATCACAGGAATATTACTGATGCATGGGCAACTCTACATTACCCCTAAACTGCTTGTCTGTGCCTGCGGGGGCAGAGCAGTCTGAGGGAAACCACACAGGCAGTGGGGTAAAAATGCATTTTACACAGTCTCACACAAACACACCCACACACAGAGTGCCAGGACCAATCCGTTGACCCCACAGTCATGAGGTGACAGCACTACCTGTGAAACCACTCTGTAATTTGAAAGTAATTTGGGAATCACTTCCAGACCAAGAAGAACCACAGGAAAGGGTGCACAGTAGGCAGATGTTGGATACAGTACATGTAAATGGATCATGATTGGCTAAAAACAGATAAAACAGAAATAAATTTACATTTGGATTAGTGATACAGTTGTTCTTTGATGTGGAATCATTGAAGTTTGTTTTTTTTTTCCCTGCTCAGACCCTGAGCCACAATGTATGGTGTCTGTATTGCATTAGTGCATTTTCAGTTCTGGCACTATGGTGTATGCTGCATGCTGGCTCTGCTGTTATCTCTGCACACCCCCTTCACCCTCAGGTTCTGCAAGTTTCACTGTTACTCTGCACATCTGTACATTATGAACATCAGCTGAACTTTTAACAGGACCTGCAATGATCATGTTCTGGGTATTAGCATCTTGACTTCCTATCCATCATCCAGAGGACACATACTGTAGTTAATTTTGGTCTCTATATTGCTATGTTAAGTTTGGCTTGATTGCTTACGGTAAACCTGCCAATACGCTGATATAATCATTCGTTTAGTTATACAAACAGCTTTTCGGTAACTTTTCAGTGGTCCAAAACATTTTAATCTGAATATTAAAAAATACATAATGTATAAATCTAAATAATATATAAATACTAACACCAACATGCCTTGATATTTAGCTGTGTTCATAGCAGGGTGTCCTAACCTGGCTTTCTCTTGTATTAAAGGAAAGACACCACATTTGATCCTTATTTTCTTCTGGCTTATCATCTTGAGAACTGCCTGTAGCTTATTAAACTTTAGCCAAATATTTAGAGTTCTGCAGCTACAAAACTTGACTCCATATCTTCCCCCGTAGAGTTTAAACAAACAGAGTAGAAATGGGCTGACATTCTTCCCTTTTGCATCAGCAGAAACTCAGTGTAATGTGCCAAAGTGTTGCGATGTTTCCGACCCTGGAGAGGGTCTCCGCTTATGAAAATAAAACATTACCTTAATTCACAAGCTGTGTCCTTTTCAGTTCTCGGAGGTCCCTCGTTTCTTTTCCTTCTCAGTCACTTCTTTTCTGACTCCTTCCTGACTGATTGTTCTGTGGTGGCTCTGAACACCTTCCATTAAATTTATTGAGACCCTACTGGAAAACAAAACCCCTGTGCAGTCCCACAAGAGTCACAACTCATTCATGTTTAAAATTGTTTCCCTTCCATCTTAGATTGATTTGCAATGCATTTTACTATAAAAGGCTGCAACATGAGATGTAGGATAAAAAAAAACACTTAAATTTCCAGACCAAGTGTTTGTCCTTGGTTGTTCTTTAATGATCTGTCCTCAGGTGTGTCTTGCGTACTTCCTTTGTAACAGTGTTCTCACATCTGGCCCCTGATACCCACATTTTATTGCCTGATACACAATGACTGTGATACAATCTAACTTGTTTTGCATGTGGTTCTTTGTCATGTTACAGAGCCCCCTCCAATTGTCACCGTGCCAGGCAACGTGACTGTGTCTCTGGGCTCCCGAGCAGTCCTTACCTGCCTGGTGGCCAGCACGGTCAGGTACAATCTCACCTGGCAACGCAGTGGGTCAGACCTGCACCTAGAGCCCAGAGTACGCACCATGAGCAACCTCTCGTTGGACATCAGCGGCGTCACCATCGACGACGCAGGCTGGTATAGCTGCATCGCTGCCAATGAGGGGGGCAGGTCCACCTCCAGTGTCTACCTTGCTGTGCAAGGTGAGGGTCTCTCAGTTCGCAAGACGTAGGCTAGGTCCTTATCAGTTACTTTCTCCTTCAGCTCCTTATGTAGTGCCTTACAGGAATTTCCAGAACAACAAATGTTATCTTAATCAGAGTGATTAGTAATCCTGTGGAGGATGACAAAGTGTTATTCAAAACTTTCTTCATGAAAACTATTGTGTTTTAAAGTAATTTTTACAGAACTCTCTTTGGCAATTTTTTGACTGACCTCCTAAAAAAGAAAGGGGGAAAAACTCACAATGTAAGGAGAAACTCGGCCTCTGACTGTGGTATTTTGTGTAATGAGAAGTGCTTTGCTGGCCAGTATGGTTTTTCTTGATATTAAGTGGTTTACGCATTATAAGGTCACTTGACATGGGGAAAAACTATTCTTAGAGCAGATTCACAGCACAATATTTCATTTTAATTCCTGTCTTGGTTCTGTGAAAATGATTTATGAGTGGATCATTTGGATATGTGATTAGTTTTCTGCTTTATTCTTGCAAGAATTCTTTGTGGGTCAGTACCGTTTTTCAAGTTTAACACCAGTAACTGTTATATGGAGCAAAACCTTTGTTTGGATTGTTGATGCACTGGCTCACAGTGCCAAGAGAATTATGTCTTTAAAACACACTTGGTATTGCCATTTTAACTCCATGATTATGAGTGAGAAATTGCACTCAACCACCATGGAAAAAAAAGAATTGCCAATGTGGTTACTTTGAATAAATGAGTGTTAAGCAATTAAATTGCTCAAATACCTGTAGCACTGCAAATTTTGGAACTGCAGTAATACAATACAGGTAACCTTTGAAATCTGACGTACTGATAGTTTTGCACTGCACATGGTCAGTGTGTTTTGCACATGCATGACCCTGTTAATTCCATACTACTGAGTCTTGTACTTTTTAGTCTGTGACTTTATCCTGCAGTTGTAACACAAAACATAACAGACCTTTCCACTAGTGTAGTGGCAGTCATCTGTGTTTGTCTGGGGTGCTGTGTCACAAAAGCTTTTGTTGAAAACAGATAGCTGCTTTTTAACAATAACCCAGTGTGAGTACCATGAGTAAACTGACAATCCTGTCACAAACATCTGTTACAATAGCACCAGGAACACTCTAATTAGCACCTGCAGAAAAGCCAGTCCTAGTCATTTAGGCAGCTTTGAAGTGTGCCAGCTCACGCTAGGAAAGTTTGTGGGTGGAAGAAAAGGTGGTTTCACGCTTTCTTGTCACATACTAGAGACATTTTGGTTTGGCAAAGAGTCCTCATTTTGTTCTAATTGTGTAGAGTACAATTCTGTTCACATCCTTTGTTACTAGTTTTAATTTTAAATGTATACCACACTGTTTTATTTTTGCTTTCTTTTTCTTACATAATTCCCAGGGTTATAGAGTGCTGAAATTTCGAGTGAGAATGATGTTCATTGTTATTTTTTTAGCAGTTAATTTAATAATGAAACAAAAAGTCTTTGTGTATGTTAAAAGGAAAGTCTAGAATTGCTAGTAATTGTCCATCTTTTTTCAGTTATCCTGAAAAGGCAGGTAGATAAGGTGTAGCAGGTGAGCAGTAGTACAAGATAGTCTCCTATGGCTGCTGTAGCTTATTTTATACAGTCAACAGCCACATAGCTTTGAATTCTTTCCCATAAGACCAGTGGTGTGCAAAGGTTTTCACTATTGCCCGTGACGTGTTTGTCATGCCTACATGACATTTAATGTAAATTAAAAATAGTATAAAAAATAGAATTAATCTCATTTCATTTACATGGAAACTATATAATTTTATTAGTGGCTAAGCTGTTTTTAATAGCATTACATAAAGACAACGTCAATTGACAATAAAAAGTTGCCTGACAAACTGACACGAGGTTGCAGTCGTGCCCCGTACAAAAATTTTGTGCAGATTATTGCTTTAGACTCTTCAAGTGCAGTTTTGCATTGTAGCAGTACAGTGGCGTATGGACGCTAATGTACGACATTTCACGCTTCCATCATGTACCATCCTGAACAGAACCTTGGTGTTTAGAGGCCCGTCCTCACAGTTCCTCTCCCCTAAAACGCGTGATGTTGAGGAACGGCATGGCTCTAAAGAGATCAGGGAGGATCTGAAGAAAGACTGGGCTCTTGGCAGCCTGTTGCATTAGGCATGGCCTTACAGGTCTCAGCTCACATAATGAATCACTTGGAAACTGCCACAGATTCCACAGTTTAGGAGTATCTGGATCCAATATTCTTATTTTTTACCTAATAAAATGTTATGAAAGCAGGAAGATGATAAATGAGATCCAATAAAACATTAGTAACCAGTTTAATACAGCAGTAAAAATAACATTTTCCCTT
>JABJVR010047050.1:0-29229 GCA_025773905.1 Chitala chitala
CTGCCCAGCGGCGACTGCCGTCCCACAGTCAGAGTCGGAGTGACAAACTGCACTACTGTAACATTCTAACTGCCCAGTGCCGACTGCCGGTCCACAGTCAGAGTCGGAGCGACAAACAGCACTACTGTAACATTCTAACTGCCCAGCGCCGACTGCAGGCCCACAGTCAGAGTCGGAGTGACAGACAGCGCTACTGTAACATTCTAACTGCCCAGCGGCGACTGCCGTCCCACAGTCAGAGTCGGAGTGACAAACTGCACTACTGTAACATTCTAACTGCCCAGCGCCGACTGCCAGCCTGCAGTCAGAGTCGGAGTAACAAACAGCACTACTGTAACATTCTAAAAATAGACGTTCAAATGACCACCGAAAGTTTGTATCAATTTCGGCCAAAACCAAAAGTTAATTTATTGTTTTCAGCCGAAACCGAAACGACGCCGAAAGACATCATTTGCCAACTTTCAGCGCCGAAACCGAATTTTGGTCAGCCTCTACCTCGAATGATGTAGTCAAGATAAACTGTACAATGTACTGTGTGTGATTGTGTGTGTGTGTGTGTGTGTGTGTGTGTGTGTGTGTGTGTGTGTGTGTGTGTGTAATCTCCATACTTTTTGTAATCATACATACCTTAGTTAGGACACTGACAGGTGGTCTGTCATAGCTGATTTTTTACTACACTCACGATGGTAAATGTACATATTTCACAGAACAGTCTTCATCTTGATGATTAAAATGTTTGTGAAGTACAGCATCTTGTCTGCTTGTTTGCTGTATACAGCCAATAAGCCATTTCAATTTGAAATCCCAAAAAACTGCAGTATCCATGTTGAACAAGTTGAATCTTTAACAATTGTTCACTATGTAAAAACTCATTCTTGGGGAACACCTTGCATCCTGCAAAGTGGGTTAAAGTTTTATATATGATTATTTCCCCTTATGTGAAGGTGATTTTCAAAAACTAGTGATAAATGGTGGCTCAGTGGGTACAATAGCAGATTTGGGCTGCAGAAGAGTGTTGGTTTAAATCCCAGCACAGCCAGGTGTGTGTCCTTCAGCAAGGCACTCAGTGCTAGCTCCCCAGTTGACACATGTGACTGGCTGTCCACTGCTCCCCACAGGGGATGGCTTAAATGTCAGTCATCGTCTATACCGCATCACCGTGTTAAGGGTGACAGGGAAGCCTGGAGCCCATCCCAGGAGATATAGGGCAAGTACCCACCACAGGAAATTTAGACATACCAATTAACCTAACCTGCATGGCTTTGGAAGGAAAACAGAGAAAACCCACCACGCACGAGTAGAACATGCAAACTCCACACACACAGAGATCCAAGGTGGGACTTGAACCCAAGGGCTGGAAGTACAAATCAACAGTGCTAACCACCACACCATCGTGCCTCCGTAGAGATGCAGAGAAATAATTTCCCTCTGGGGTTAAATACAATAAAAAATATATATTTTAATCTGGTATAAATTAAAGTCAATTAAACACATAGTATTAATACTCGAGTAATGTGATAAGATATCTGTGTAACATTATACAAGGTTATCAGTGCTTGCTACAAGTCTGAATCTCCAAGTTGTCATTGACTCTTTTTCACAAGTACATTAATGCTTTGCATTTGTCTTTTTCTACATTTACGTTAGATTTTCAAACTCAAGTTAATGTTGAGACATGAGTAAACTATTTAGAAGTGTATTTTAAAACTGCCTATACATTCCCAAACTCTTCTACGGTGTGTTTATCTGTTAAATGACCGGGTGTTTTCACAGACATTACAAACAGGACCTAAAAAAGCATTGCTGCAGATAAGGTTATTTAACTGGAGAAGTGAGATGTATTACACTTAGACCCAGCTTCTAAAATACATGAATAAATCAAAGCAAAAATGATGAAAGGTTGCTGTATGTCTAACACTTCAGCAGTAAACTTCTCTAATTAGATATTTACTAACAATGTAGGATCATAAACAAGGTCCTGCTCAGCTCTTACCTACAGATACTTGTAACAAATGCTTTATGTCATATGCTTTTATGTCATTCATTGTGGTTACAGGTTGAGTGAACAGTTACCTAAGCAGCCCCCCCCCACTCCCCCTGCTGAACTATCTGTGTGGTTGCTTTTCTATCAGCCATTATCTGCCTTTCCCATCTCTTGTCCTCCTCCTCCTCATTCATTCTGTTTATTTGCTTGTTCCGGTGTCAGATTTAGATTTAAACAGCAGCTCTGCGGACAGAGAGCAGGCTTGGCAGCCTCTGCCGAAATGTTTTTTTAGGGAAAATTACTGGCCAACTTTTAACTCTAATCCCCCTATAACCCGAGTGTGCACATGAGACTGTGACACAGACAGGCTACAAATATGATCATTTATAATTGCGCTACATCATCTCAACTCACATTGCACTTTACACTGAGTTCATGTAATACATGCAATAAAAAATCTCTAGCTAGAAAATCATTAATTACACAATTTTTTAACATCAGACATGTCATATTCAGTCATGTTTTCTGTTATTGCATGAAAATATATCATTGGCAGTAAACAAAAACTACGTTTGGCTTTGTTAGTTTATGAAGTTGGGATTTTTATTGTTTTTATTAAACTGTTTTGAATGTAATATTCTTACCTTGGCATACTGTGGTGACTTGTTTAAGTGATTTGCTATATTTTTGTATTTTGTCTGTGAATTTGCTGTGAGCAAGTCTAGGTACAGTGTATCTAATCTAGTCTGTAACCACTTAAACGTCCATTATATTGGTTTACGGTATGGTAGAGAGTAGGGTGGGGTGATATGGCATGGGGTTACGTGAAATAGGGTGGGTGGAGTGATGTGGCATGATGTGGAGTGGGGTGGGCTGCAGTGGGGTGGAGTGATGTGGTGTGGTGTGTGGTGGTGTGGAGTGATGCGGTGTGGCGTGTGGTAGTGTGAAGTGATGAGGCGTGGCGTGTGGTGGCATGCAATTTAGAATATTATGCTATGTGGTGTAACATGGAGTGTGACTGGAATGTGGTGTGGTGTAACATGGAGTGTGTTTGGTATGTGGTGTGGTGTAACATGGAGTGTGACTGGTATGTGTTGTGGTGTAACGTGGAGTGTGACTGGTATGTGTTGTGGTGTGACTGGTATGTGGTGTGGTGTAACATGGAGTGTGTTTGGTATGTGTTGTGGTGTAACGTGGAGTGTGACTGGTATGGTGTAACGTGGAGTGTGACTGGTATGTGGTGTGGTGTAACATGGAGTGTGTTTGGTATGTGGTGTGGTGTAACATGGAGTGTGACTGGTATGTGGTGTGGTGTAACGTGGAGTGTGACTGGTATGTGTTGTGGTGTAACGTGGAGTGTGACTGGTATGTGTTGTGGTGTAACGTGGAGTGTGACTGGTATGTGTTGTGGTGTAACGTGGAGTGTGACTGGTATGTGGTGTGGTGTGACTGGTATGTGGTGTGGTGTAACGTGGAGTGTGACTGGTATGTGGCGTGGTGTAACGTGGAGTGTGACTGGTATGTGGTGTGGTGTAACGTGGAGTGTGACTGGTATGTGGTGTGGTGTAACAAATGTTGAATTTATTTTAATCAGCACTGTTTATGTCTGCAAGTACAACTTTCATATATATATATGTGTATATATCTTTTTTTTCTGTAGTTTGTAGATTGTTTTCATTCTATTCATTTCTCATTTCAAAATGCATTAGTCAGTTGATATTCTATTTGTAGGACAGAGGTTATATTTGCTTGGACTGTTGGATCTTTGGCTCTCCTTGCAGACAATAGGAATATTCAGTATTTGGCAGCTGTACAGCATCAGAACAGAAATGTTTGTTGCATCAAGCACAACTACCTAAACAATCATGAACTTGGCAGCATCAGTGCATAGCAGCAACAGTTGTGCTTCCTTACTGAAATCTCAAATACCAGGTTAATCTGTCTGTAAAGTGCTCTGAAGGCTGACAGCAGACTTACATGTGCTCTCCAGGTAGACCATGCCAACATATCACATAGTATGTCAAAACGTCACAAATATCGCTCCTTGGTGAGCTTTTCAGATATGTTGACATATTGTGTAGTCTTTAAGACTCTCTTTCTATATATATATATATATATATATATATCAGTCCTGAATGACCATACTTGCTTGTGGTGATACAAAAGCAATTTATTTATTTATTTATTTTTTTAGCAAGTGTGGTCTATCTGTGTAGTAGATTAGGGACTCCAAGGATTTGAGCATCTGTTATTCAAGGAGGTCTGTGATTTTCATTTCAGTTTTTTGTGACTGCTGTCAGGTAAGGTACTTTGGGGCTTGCATAAGGTACGGGTAGTAGACTTAGTTTCTCAGCTCTTGGGTTAATGAATTTCACTTGCTTAGCAGACCCATTCATGTACATCAGTTTATGATGCTTGTCGTTTTACACAGCTGCACTGGCTCAGATTAAGTAACTTGCTTCCCCTCCTAGGATTAGCATCTACAATTTCATGTCCTGCCTCTTTACCATTAAGTTTTACTGCTAATAATGCCAGAGCACATGACTGCTACCAACTTTTGCTACATTACAAGTATATGCAAATGTGATGGGAAATCTATAGCTGGTTTAAATTTACATGTCCTTTTGCAGGACTGTTATTTTCAAAGCCATTCACTGAAATGTTTAACTATGTCGTCAATGATGTTCAGTAAAGTGAACACACTAAAATACATGCACCTTCGGTATATGTAATACACATAATTTGAAAGAGTAGAAAACATGTAACTTAGTGAAACAGGTTAATTAAAACTGTCATGGAAAATTGTGAACATTAAAAAAGTGTCACAAGACTCATCAAAATGACCCAACACAAATGGGTATGTTAGGGAGGTCTAGTCAGTTAGCTAACAACATAGTCATTCATTTTATACCTCCTGCACTTCCAGTTTAAGTCCAACCCCAGCCTTATGTCTATTGAGTCTGAAAGCATGTTCCAGGACTCACAGTTCACTCTCTGGGAGACCATTGGCACGTGTTTGCATGCAAAATAGGTATTCTGTTTATACTTCATTCTGTCTCTGGGCATGGAATTAGTTCTCAGTGACCAATGGGATGAGTGGTTATAGAAAATGGACATTTGTGACATTTGATTGCCTTGTTGTACACTCTTAAGTTTTCATCCAAGGTGTAAAACGTGCGCAAATGTGCTAAAATGTCTCCCTCTCAACCCAATACCACACCTTCACATTAATTGCTGTATTTCTCCATTCAAACACTTGACTTTTAAAATTATATTGCTATATCTATACTATATCTTTATTTTGTGAAATGTTATGTATAATGACAGAGGTGGAGTCAAATGGTTATCGTAAGTTCTAAAGCCTGCACACTGACACATGTTTAAAGTATGTCCAAAGTAGAAACTGTTGTCAAAGAATTACTACAGGAAGGTTAAGGTCTCTTAAAAAGGAAGAGAATTTGTTCCTTGTTACAAAGGTGAATAGTTATTGCTTTTTCTGTGTTTATATGCCTCTGAGGAATGCAGGTAATGGGCAGGTTGTTGTAGGAAAGAAGGGGAACGTCACGCCCCATCATTAGGCACCTCCAGTCACTGTGCGCTGGGATCCAGTCTCTGCTGTGTTACAGGGAGGCTCCAGAACACACGTGTGAAAAAGACAAATTAAAAGCAATGAGCACAGAAAACCTCCATATAGTAGTCAGTGCTCTAGCATACTGACTGATATGCAGTGTTTATCCAATAAAGGGCCAGGCCTTCTTCAGTCTAGCTGTAAACATCATGACATTTCACATAACCATTTGTTCAGAGATGAACCTAGGAAGTAACTTACTGGTGCCACAGTGAACTGTACTGCAGTTTGAATACCTGCATTGATTATGTAAGAACACTTTTCAGCACTACCCACTACAACAGTGTTCATTTATACAGTTACTGTTTAAACCATGGGGGCTTCCATGTAATTAACTTGTCATTAAGTGTCTCTGTGTCTTGTTGTTGTGCAGACAGGATGACAAATCAGAAGGTGCTGAAGCAGTCAGGCAGAGTCCTGTGCTCAGATGAGAGAAAGACAGAGGTGGCCAAATCATGCTGCGAGTGGATCACCCGTGACCTGCTCCTCTCTCTCACCATACTTGGTAGGTCTACCCCTCGCATCCCCACTGCCTGCGCACGCAGACACAGACTGGAAATTTCATACCTTTTGCCTCATGGGTTGTGCTCTCCCCTCATCCTCTCCACTGGTACAGGTGTGGCTTTGGGCTCCATTTTTGGGATGCTGATACGCTACATTCCTGACCTGAGCCCCAACACCCAGATGCTCATCTCTTTCCCAGGAGACATCCTCATGAGAATGCTGAAAATGCTCATTTTGCCACTCATCATTTCCAGCCTTATCACAGGTATTTATTCTTGTTGTCTGATGCAATGCACAAAACACAGTCAGGTTTTTGAACTAAAATTAAAGGTAACACTCATCTTCAGTCCCTTTTTTTTTTTTTTTTTTTTTTTGTCCATATCTCACCACCTCTCCCCACAAGGTGGCAGTAGAATGCACAGCGATAACGGTTCTTCATCAAAGGCTGGAGTGCGCAATTTTGGGCATGTGATGTTTCTCATACACGTGTAAACATCATTTCAACTGAAGGGGCGTTTCAGAGGAAAGTTAAATTGCATTGTAATAATATGGCATCAAATATGGCATATCACAAGTAGAAATGAAAAGATTTGTGTAATTTGTTGTTTTTGTAAATACAATATTAAATATATTTTTCTATTTTTGTTTCATAATATTAATTGTTACTATATTCTTACACCGATTTTAAGATTAAATTTCAACAAAATGTTTATTTCATTTTAATCAAATGCCTTTCAACAGCTCTGACATATGGAGTGCCACACACCCCACTATTAATTATATGTGACAAAACATATGATGACAAAAGACAAAACTGGCACACACAGACTTCTCTTGGCTGAGTATTATGTTAGGTTTGAATTTTGCAAAGTTTCAGTTTAATCATAAATGCATATATTTGTTAGTGTAGGTAAAGCTGCTGTGTATTCTCCCAGCTCAGGGCTGGTTAGTGTGTAAACCTGCTATGTCCTCCCCTGGCTCAGTGCTGGTTAGTGTGTAAACCTTCTGTGTCCTCCCCTGGCTCAGTGCTGATTAATGTGCAAACCTGCTATGTCCTCCCCTGGCTCAGTGCTGGTTAGTGTGTAAACCTTCTGTGTCCTCCCCTGGTTCAGTGCTGGTTAGTGTGTGAAATCCTGCTATGTTATTCCTTGGCTCAGGGCTGGCCAGCCTGGATGCTCGCTCAAGCAGCAGGATGGGTGGCAGGGCTGTGGTCTACTACCTGTCCACCACAGTCATTGCTGCTGTGCTCGGAGTCATTCTAGTCCTGAGCATTCACCCAGGGAATCCCAAACTCAAGGAAACAGTCAGCCTCATGTCTAAAGACCAGGAGGTCAGCACCCTGGATGCCTTTCTGGATCTCATTCGAAATATGTTCCCTGAAAACTTGGTGCAAGCATGCTTTCAGCAGGTAACAATTTTGAAACAATTGAATATTGTTTGTGCCAGACCAATAACCAAGTAACTAATAAAAATTGTTGTAGAACGTTATTTACCATGGAAGGAAAGAACTGGACTTTGCACAGTATAATCATAATGTGGATTTTGATGATTAACTGAGTGCATCATGATGATCAGGTTCATAAAATGCAATCACTAGCACCTCTAGTGGTGTGGTGGATTAAAATTCTCTCCCTGCCACCAGCTTGTTCAGCATGACTGAGAAATAACAAAACCAATATGTGCATGAAGGTACAGACTCTAACAGGCAGGCAAGCCTGCACCAAAAATTGCGTAAAATTCATTGTTTTAATTTGTGCAATAATGTCAGAAAGATTATCTGTGGCTTTACCAGTTAATGTAGTGTAGCACAACGTACTGTACAACACACTCTCGGTTTTCAACAGTGGTTGGATGCTCATTGTCTCCCAGTTTAGACACTTATTCTTTCTTCATTGAATCTTTAATGATGTAGTAGTCATTGCTCAATTTCTCCATTCAATGTTATTTTGCTACCATTATTCAGTATGTTAGATGTCACCCTGGGACTGTTGCAAAACAGATTATGTCAGGCTCACTATGCATTAGTTTGTGTTATAGTTATAATCTGACCACTGACTGTAACTTCAGTGTGACCAGTGTTCTTGTTAAGTACAGAATGGCATGAAGGCTGTTGATAATTTATTATTATTACTATTATTATTATAATTATTATTATCATTCTCTGTCAATCAATTCATTTTTTTCTAGGTCCAAACTGTGTTAAATAAAGTACCAGTACCAGTTCAAAACCAGTCAGAACCAGTTATTGTCAGTCAGAAGAAACTGGAGCTGAAATGGGGCATGAATGTACTGGGTAAGTGAATAACAATACAAAGCACAAAGATATAAACTGGACTGAGGTAGAGAAGGTACAACATAACCTTGAGATAAAATACAGATAGGACATCTAAGTTATGATAAAAAATAATGGGGAAAAAAGCCTGAAATGTTTTCTGGTTTTCCAGGGCTGATAGGCTTTTTCATCACATTTGGGTTGTGCATGGGAAACATGGGAGAGCGTAGCCAGCTGATGTCAGACTTCTTCAGCATCTTCAATGAGATCATCATGAAGATGGTGTCCATGATCATGTGGTCAGTATGAGTCCATGACCCTTCTGCATGCCTCAGCCAGAATTGCTTGTACTACAATCATTTGCCTGAATCACTGGAGTTATTATCTGTGTAAAAGGTTAATGGGCTGGTTTGTGGGGTACAGATACCGGCTAATGGATCAAAGTTTGTCAAAAGAAGCTGCTGGATCGTGCGATACGTCTCTGTGATAGGACGCATCTGGATGCCTGACGTGATGTTTGTTGACATTAACTAACTGAGTAAAGAGCACAAATGTGTGGGAAAGAAGGCATAGAAGATTTTTTTATTATTATTTATTTATTTAGGAAAGTGCTCCAGCAGTGCATATTCTGGACAGCATTTTCAGGGGAACTGTGTGGGAAATGTCTGGGAAGTGACAGCTCCTAAGATAAAGCTCTTTGTGAGACAGATAGGGCCAAGCTGATATGGCAGATGTATTTTTCAGTTGATGTCCATATGCGAACACCAGAGGAGGCCATTTCTCCTGCATGTGAGCCCTTGTGGTTCAGCAATTGGGAAAAAATATCAGTGGAAAAAAAAAAGAAAAAGTGCAAACATCAGGGAGCTAAGGATGCAACAATACAGGTCACTTTCGACCTTCCATTTAAAGACTAACATTTGATATAATGGTACAGCATGGTGGTCAGTGCTGATATAAATATGGAAGATAACAGACACTGCCAGACGTCTCCATCTAGAGAATGCCCTCCAGTTACAAAGCAAGTTTTAGTATATGCGTGGGAGTGATCACAGTGGTTTCTCTGGCTTTTTTTTCATCCTGACTCCAACTCCCTGTTTCAGGTACTCTCCGGTCGGCATTGCCTCACTCATCTGTGGCAAGATTGCTGCCATATCAGACCTGGAGGCAGTGGCGGGGCAACTGGGCATGTACACAGTAACCGTGATGGTGGGCCTGCTCATCCACGGGGGCCTCGTCTTGCCCCTCATATTTTTCGCTGTCACCAGAAAGAACCCCTATGCCTTCTGCACGGGCATATTTCAGGCCTGGATCACGGCTCTGGGCTCCGCCAGCAGGTGACAGATGCTAGCTCTTTATCTCTGTGCCAACTCTGTCTCACATTAGCTTCTAGTGTACCAGGAGGCACATAGAGAAGCCAACTTCAGTCCAGATTCCATTCCTGGCTTGTATGGCACTTGTTTTAAATGATCTGCTGAAGTTATGTTACTGTTAACATCTGTTTGTTTTTTTTAGGTAAGTGTTTGACACAAGTTACATTGGTGTTAAACTGCTTTTCACCACAATGTTCTTCCCGCTGTGAAGTGCAGGGACGTTGCCAGTGACATTTCGGTGTCTGGAGGAGAACCTGAAGATTGACAAGAGAGTGACTCGCTTCATTCTGCCTATCGGTGCCACGATAAACATGGATGGAACAGCTTTGTATGAAGCCGTGGCTGCCATTTTCATCGCTCAGATGAATGGCATCGAGCTGGATGGGGGGCAGATTCTCACTGTCAGGTCAGGCTCTTCAACTTCCGTGTGGCGTAAACTATGCCCACTGTACATCTGGTGAGAGGGCTGTAACAGAAACTAAAGGGCACGTTAAATATCACTTCAAGCTGATTTTTACATTCAATACTGCTCTAATAAAATGTCTGTTACTGTCAATTCTTTAGCTGTATTTATGAATTTAAATTGCAAGCTGGTCAGACATCCCACTATCAATACATTTCTGGTGCTGACCCAGGTGTTCTATAACAGGGCATCCCCTATATCATAGAACTAGTCAGATTCAAATTTGTCTGATCATAAAAGCAGCATAACTAGTCAAATTATACTTATACCTGTTAATAGATGTCCATCTAGGGGCTCCTGTGTTTATAACATAATCCAAGTTCCATGACTAAAACTAAGTTCATCAAAATGTGAAACTACCATAAATGCTCATTACTGGATTCTCCCTCACTAGGAAATAAAGCAGTTCTGGTCAAGGACATTGTGCTTGGTACCAATTCAGACATTTGTGTTTTGACAGAAACTTGGCTTAGACCCACCGACATTATTCATTTGGTCAAGGCTTCTCCTAATGGATTTACATTTCTACATAAAGCTCACAGCTTAGGTTATGGAGGTGGCCTGGCAGCAATCTTTGATGTGCCTTTAAAATTTTAATTTAAAACTATGAATGACTTTCAAACATTTGGAGCTCTCATCTCATCTTCTGCTGCTTATCTGGGTCTGGGGTGCGGGGCAGCAGTCTAAGAAGAGATGCCCAGACTTCCCTCTCCTCAGACACCTCCTCCAGCTCTTTCAAGGGAATGCCGAGGCATTCCCAGGCCAGTCGGGAAACATAGTCCCTCCAACGTGTCCAACGTGTCCTGGGTCTTCCCCGGGTGTAGCGCTTCCAGGGAATAAAGGCGCAGAGGCAAGGGTTGAGTCTGTTATGCAAAGGGTTTAATGACAGAAACAGGGTAAAGATACAAATACATAGATATCAGGCTACAAGACTAAACAATAGCAGTTTTCATAAGGCCAGAGACTCTTAGCAAAACAAACATAGATGTACACTCAACAACTGGCAACACACTGATACAAAGGGGGAACTTAAATAGGGACCTAAACGAGACACCACTGGCAAGTACTAATACACTTAACATGGAACATGAGGATACATAGGGAAGGAACCATGACATCAAGTGGACATAGGGAACATGACAAGACATGACAGCAAAGAACAGTGACACCTAGTAGACAAAGGGATCATAGTGGGCAGGGCGTGACACTGGGGTCTCCTCCTGATAGGACCCAAACACCTCCCCAGGGAGGCATCCCAGTGGCATCCGAAACAGATGCCCAAGCCACCTCAACTGGTTCCTCTCAATGTGGAGAAGCAGTGGCTGTACTCCGAGCTCCTCCTTGGTGACCGAGCTCCTCACCCTATCTCTACGGGTGTGCCCGGCCACCCTGCGAAGGAAACTCATTTCAGCCGCTTGTATCTGAGACCTCGTTCTTTTGGTCATGACCCAAAGCTCATGACCATAGGTGAGAGTAGGAACATAGATTGACCGGTAAATCGAGAGCTTTGCCTTTTGGCTCAGCTCCTTCTTCACCACCTATACATCCACCGCATTGCTGCTGCCGCTGCACCGATCCCTTTGTCAGTCTCATGCTCCATTTTTCCCTTACCTAAATTCCTCCACTTGAGGTAGGATCTCTCCTCCAACCTGCAGATGGCATTTAGAGCTATGCTGTTTAATATTACATTAGACTCAGCTATGTGTATTATTATATTACACAGACCACAGGATGACATATCTCTATCATTAATGAATTGGTGATTTCCTCTCTGATTTTATGAAGTTAGATAAAGTTGTGGCATTAGGTGACTTTAACATTCATATTGACACAAAGCATTTAGTAAACGCTTCTTATCCCTCCTTGACACTGTAGGTTATAACTGGCATGTATCAGGACCAACCCATGCATGAGCTGGGTAACCGCTAGATATTTTGGGCCCCAGGAAAATGTTATGTTAAATTAAATTATGTTAAGATGTTATGCTATGTTCTAATTTTTGAGGGCTACGGTCAGTCATAGGCCCTAGGTTTCCACCCTTGTTCAGCGCCCCAGAGCTTAGGTATATATAAGGCTTAATTATCACTCATGGAACTGATATTACTCATGTACTACTGTCCATTAGATCAAAATTTCTCAACCTTTTTTAACTTGAGGACCACTTGGGAAAATGTCCACATGACTGAGGCCGACCTATACAAAAAAAAATGCTCTTATTTGCATTAAATGTATCCAATCTACCTAAATGAAGTTTTATGAAGTATTTGGTTCAGCCTCAGTACCTGCCACTGTGAATCCAGATTGTATATATTTAGTGTCATACGTTCTGACCATACACTTTGGTAATTTAGCTGGGTTTCTCTTTAGAAAACAATCAACTGTTTAAGTGAAATATTTCAAGAAACTACACGAATATACTGCTGTAAGTAATAGACTCAGTAAAGGAATGACTGTGCCTATTTTAATTACAACTGTAAACAATATTAATGTTATTCAAAGTAATTGCCTATTTATGGTGTATGTATTTTCTCTGATAAACTGAACATAAATACATTTTTTTCTTTGAACAAAATTTTTTCATATTAATTTTAAAGAATTGATGCCACTTTGCATTCCATGCAATTGACAGCAGTATTGTCATGGTCCAACTGGTGTTTTGCGGTCCATGTCCCACCGGTTCAGAAGCCCTACTGCAGACAACTCTAAATCAGGCAGTGGATATAAAGACAGGATTATTATGACATGCCACCTAATCAGGGATAAATCACAAGAATGTACATGTGCTATATATTACATGGATTTTATTTATAAAGCAAGTGTTAATAAAGTTGCACATAAATACAATACAGCTGTTAGGCAGGTTATCAGTGATGTAGCCTTGCTAAAAACTAAAGTGGTTAAAACCTTTAAGTGGTTTCCTTGGTGTAATAAATATATGCTGTATCTTAAACAAAAATGCCAAAAGCAGAGCACAAATGGAAGATTACACAGTTACAAGAACTCCAGTCAGTGTGGTCTAATATCTTATACAATATAAGAAAGCTCTATATAATGTTTGTTCAGATTATTTCTGTAAGATTTTGTAGGAACCACTAAACCCAGTACAATTTTGTGGATATGACTGATTTTCAGAGCTAGATAGTTTTTAGTTAGATTCTGTCCTGTGCAATGTTAGTGTGTCCATAGCAGGTGGGCAGCCATTCAACCACGGACCTCCAGAGATGTTCTTTTCTCCACACTGTGGTGTTTCAGTTCCTTTACTCCATTGTCATCTGGTTGTAACTTTAACCTTAATTATGCATTGTTTATCAGTTCCTCACTCAGGCAGCAGTGCCTCTGCAGCTGCGGTCTCAGGTTTACTCAGTAAGCTCAGCTACATAAGATGTCTAAATCTGCTTTATTTGCTGTTTGGGAAAATTACTTTGGGGTTTTGGGGTGAGCTGGGAACACATTATTATCTTCCTATTTAAAATAATCAAAATAGTTTTCAAATCTACTTTTTTCCATTTCACACAGTTTTCATGAACAAATTAATACTGTAAATCTGGGAATTCCTTTATTTGTAGTTTGAGCAATTTTTCATTCACACAAATGGGAAAGTTTTTATTTTGAAATAATGTCAGTGCAGTAAAAAAGCTGACGAAGTTACCGTTTGTTTTCCACTCTCCCTCGAGTGCAGGAAATAAGTGCATTTTTAGTCACCATGCTGCACTTAAAAAACAGAACATTTCCAGCATATTTGTTTGTACTCATAGCCAGATAGCAGGAAGAGCATCAAGATATGACCACCAAGAGTTGCTATTCCAGGCCTCGTCCAACAGTTAAATTTCTGTTTTGTACATACAACACAGGCGGTTAAGTGGTCTTACTCCTCGGACTCAGTTTCAAAGAATCTTTCTGACAAATTGCTCACTATACTGGCGCAGTGCCGTGTTTACATTACGCAAACTGAGTGAGGGTACTTCTCAAAATGTTACTTTTGGGTCCTCACAAGTCTCAGTAGAACACTTTTAAAATCTCCTTATCAGTTTCAGAGCCATGCAGCATAATGGCCTAAACCTCTTGCTGATTAACGTTTGTCACTTAGTAGCTGCAAAGTAATGAACAGCTTAGACCTAATCAAACTCACCCTGGTTTTTTGTGTTTTGTTCGTGCTTTGTTACATCTGGCAGGTTGGGTGTTTTGCTGTTAAAATCCATGATAATCTTCTCTTCTGTCACATGATAGAAGCCGCTTATAAAGAACAGGATGAAAATAGAATGCAAACTTAAAGTGAATGAGGTGCTGAGTAACTAGAGCACCTGTTTAACTTAACTTGTTGTTAAAGTTAGTTTGTTCTGAGGCATATATCAAAGTAATATCGAGTGCTAATAAGTCTGAATTTGGACATGTCTCTGGGATATACACTCAAGGTGAGCATGTGACATTTTTTACTCTCCCCATGACTGAGTCACATGGATTTCTCCTACAGTCTAAAGACATGGTTAACGTCAGTTGGGGACTGTAAACTGCGGTTAGAATGTGTGTTTGAATGAGTGTCCTGTATTAGTCACAAATGGAAAAATTTAATTTTTAAAGAAAGTCTGAAATTGAACATTCAACATTCAAAGAAAGATAAATAAATGGTGTACGTCCAGATTTACACGTATGTATGTACCATTCGACTGTCATTCTGACGGCTTGTGAACGATGCTCAGTTTGTTCAAACACTAATGGTTGTGTAATAACTAATGTTTTGTTATTTTGCAGTTTCGTCATTTGGTTAATGACTCCCCACAGGCCAGTTTATAAATTTGTTTGAAGATTAAAAATCTGAAAATATGCAGATCTGTGCTCAAGAATGAGTGTCCTTTCCATCTGTGGGCCTTGTTTTGGAGTGCTTCAGTGCCTCTTGGCTTGTGTTACGTTTACCCAGGAGCTCGATGACAAATGGTGCGTGAAATGTTTAAACACACCCATTCTAGGAAAAGACAACGGAAGGCCTCTGCACCTGCATGGCCAAAGGGGGCTATCAGTTTAAGAGCTCAACCAGGTGGAAAAGTTTTGCTGGCAAAATCGCACAAAACAAAGCGACGGGTATGTAAACATTGTAGTGTAATTAGGTGCCTTGATCTGATCCCCCCTGTGGCAGTAAATTTCAGCAATGTTAATCAGTAAATTCTGCCCTTGATAGATGCATTGGAAATTAAAATGTCAAAATATTATGAATATAAACTGAGTCATAGAGAAGAGTCCTTTTTGAATGTTGTTTCTTAACACTGTTCAATAAAGGATTGAACTTCAGCATTCTAAAATACCTTTCTTTTAAAATTATATATATTTTGGTTTATTATGACCATTTATTAAAAATAATTAAACAGTAGTAAGAAGTTCTTTTTAATACACAATTTCAAAAGATAATACAGGTTCCATCATTGTCTCATAGTTGATATGTAGCAATATATAATAATGCTGTAAGGTCTAATAATCCAAAAATATCACACAATATGGCTGTCCCGTAACAGCAGTTTTTAAAATGCAAAGTGGTTATAATGTAATGACAGTTTTACTTTGTCAGGGCACAACAACAAGACAAAGGCAATCGTGAATATTGCAGCTCTATAGGTTTCATTCTGGTCATATAAAACAACTCTGATATTAATTGTTGTAAATAAGTGCTGTGCCACCACTTTTACGTGTGTATTAAAACCTTGCCGTGAGACGTGTCTCCTCCTTTTGTTTTTCTTCCCAGCTTGACGGCCACTCTGGCCAGTGTCGGCGCAGCCAGCATTCCCAGTGCAGGACTGGTGACCATGCTGCTGGTCGTCTCGGCAGTAGGACTGCCTGCACAGGATGTCAGCCTGCTGGTCGCCGTTGACTGGCTGCTGTGAGCGCTGGGATATGGCAGGGTGAACAGCCCCTCTGGGGGAGAAATTATCATGTTAAAGTAAAAAAAAAAAAAAAAAAAAAAAAAAAAAAAAGTTAAAAAGAGCTCTAGGCAGCATGGAATCCTTTTCAAAAATATATAACTCACCAAAGGCACCAGCAGAAATGTTTCAATGTGGTGGACAAGGGATGGCCAACGATTTTCATGGGGTGACCTTTCAAAGTTAAGTTCCGTGGAGGGTTTGGGTTGCAGATGAAAAAGTCCACCCCTGGCCTGTTCCTAGTGGTGCTCTTGTAACTGATTCATGATGCTTACTGATTTTCCATGTGAAATTCAGTTGAGGACTGTTTACATTAACATAGACTGAATATTGAAAGTTCTGTAGTTTAGGTATTGTTAAAAGGGTCATTCTGAATTATACAAGGCTTTATGATCAAAGGGGGTGAAATGAATGCATCAGAGGTCAAAACCAGAAAAAGCTGGTGTCTGTTTGCAGCTACAGGACACTTCAATCACAGCTTATATGTAAAAGTATGATAAAGCTGAAGTGGTGAAAACATATGAGCAAGGAATTAGCTTAGTATCATATGACTACAAATGACTTTCTGTGCGTATCTTTCTGGTTCTGCAATGTCATGCTGCTTTAATATATTACTCATAGTAAGTGTTGCCTGTTTTGCTGTTTCAAAGTGATCGGATGCGAACGTCAGTTAATGTGGTGGGAGACTGCTTTGGGGCTGGAATCGTGGCCTTCTTGTCCCAAGCAGAGCTGGCTAGGATTGATGGCGGCATCTCAGATCTCAAAGACAATTTGCAACCGACCCCCACTCTCAATGCGCTGGACTTGGTCGACCCCCTCAACCCTCCAAAGTTACCTCCTCGCTCCCCCAGACATCCTCTGGTGAATCACCAGCCCTGCTCACCTTGGCACTCCTGCACCCAGTCTCCCAGGAGCCGGCTGAGGAAAGAGCAGGGCTACACCGTCCTGTCCTGTTGTGATGATCAGGTGAGAGGAAGAGGGTTTAGATAGGGAGCTGGGCCAGTTGTGGGAAGAACGTGGGAGGAGAAATAAGAACAGAGAGGGAAGCAGTGAGGAAGAAAACGGCTGTCTGCTTCTGAGGCCATTGTGTTCATTTTGTTTTCTCATTTAAGGTCACCGCACTACCTGGTGCTTACAGAGGGAGAGACAGCATGATGACTGATTTTCAGAGTGTGGAGCGAGATGAGAAAAATGATCTTGAGAAGGAGGAGCAACAAGAAAGAGGCAGGAAGGAGTGGAGTGATGGAGAGGAGAGCGATGACACTGCATATGACCGCATGCACGAGATACCTCTCTGTGACGTGCCCTGAACTCTCCTCCTGGGTCCACTCTACCAAATCACATCCTCGCTCCCATCTACTTTCTCCCTCTCACCATGATCACACGGCTGCACTCATTTCACTGTCAATGTTCCATTCTCCTTCAGTCTGGTCTTCTCATTTATAAAAGCCAGCACAGGGTTTTTGCCAGTCGTGTTTATTTAGTGTTATTCTTTCATCTTTACCTGTTTGCCTTTTCCACCATCCTTTTTTAATCCCCTTGATTTCACTGGAACCAATTCAGTATTTTAAATGTGCTTGTTTGTATATTTTGTATACTCCATGTATAGGGTCATTGCTTATTTGGACTGCTTGCTTATTCGTTTTATCGTTATTTATGAATGAGAGTATTTGCTGTTCTTTCCATAAAACATTATCTACTTGCAAATTGTTGCACTTACAGGACTGAGTTATATGCACACTTAATAAAATTTCCTTCTATTTACGGTTCTGTCCATAGTAATTTTACATGATGTGTCTGATTGACACAAAATAGTCAGATCACAGTGGTTCTTCGGGTAATATACAGAATTCAGAGTGAAAAAGACTGGTGTTGTATCTTATGTGCGGTGATTTTTAAATAATGATTCTACATTTTAAAATAACATGTCGGACAGTAGGTGGCATGGTGGTTAGCACTGGTGCCTTATATCTCCAGGCCTGGGGTTTGATTTCCCCCTTGGGTCTGTGTGCGTGGAGTTTGCATGTTCTCCCAGAACCTGATGGGTTTTCTCCAGGTTCTCCGGTTTTCTCCCACAGTCCAAAGACATGCAGGTTAGATTGATTGGCATCTCCCAATTGCCCACAGCGTGTGTGTGTGTGTGTTTGTGTGTGTGTGTGTGTGTGTGTGTGTTTGCCTGCCCTGTGGTGGTTTGGAACCCTGCCTAGAGTGCCCCCTACCCTGCGCCTCCTGGAATGGGCTCCAGGCTTCCTGTGACCCTAAATTGGAAAAGCAGTATAGAGAATGGATGGATGGATGTCACACAGTAAAATTAACTGACTGCAATTCAACCATGTTAAAACTAGTGTTCAATTACAGTTGACATTTGTAAAATGAAAAAAAAAAATAGTCTCAAACATTTTATAGTGGAGCTTTTTATGTACTGTAGTCCAAAAACAATGAAAATGTAAAGACTTTACCTAAATAAATTTTAGGTAAAATTCCTTTGAGATAAAATTTAAATATAGCAATCCCCAATTTTATAGTATTAATCAGTTCCCAACCCAGAATCTGAAATTCCAGTGAAAACTTAGAAAATGTAGAAAAACTATTTTCATTACTTTAAATGGGAAAACTAACCCTGTTTATCCAGCCCATCTGGAGACGCCAGAGCAGTTTGCCCACATATCACTACCAGACAAACTTCACATTGAGGAAATCAGTCATAAACTGTGGTATCAAAACTCATGACACATTAAAGTGAAGAAATGATTACTGACAAGATATAAACTGATGGATTGCTGTATACAAACTGACATTCAGGAGTACCAGCAGCCATGAAAAAAATAAACATATTGTCTGGACTTTATGTAAAACATAAAAAACTGTCACAATACAGGCAAGCGTCCCAAACAATGGACTGGAAATGCTATCATTCCCAAAGAGGCTCAGGACAAAGCATGGATGCTTACGGACAAGAAAGTGTAACTTGCATTAGCGGAAAGGCCAAAGGTGTCCCTGAAAAGAGAGGGGCAGAAGTAAGAGCCATGGCGTGTCAGGGATTAATGCCGATGTACCTGTATAGGACAGGTAACACAATCACTGAACAAATGCTTCACTATCCAGTCTTACACACTAACCGTCTGGGTGTCATTAATTTCACTAAAAATCAGGCTTAATAGGTAGCAGTGAGAAAGCTCAGTGGCCTACTCTGTGTAATGCGTTCAATCAGGCTTAATAGGTAGCAGTGAGAAAGCTCAGTGGCCTACTCTGTGTAATGCGTTCAAAAATAACAGCTGCATAAACTTTGAAACATGGGCCATATTGTACTAACACAGCCAGCATGACCACTAAAATTATTGGATTTTAACCCAAAAGAATGACATATTGTAGTTACATAATAACAAATTTCTTATTGAAGCATTAGTTACTGGAACAGCCTACTTCCACTGGGAAATTCGAATTCCATCTCATTTACCTTTACTCATACCCTGGAGAGCCATATTCAGCCAGCGGGCCACATATTTAACTAGAAAAACACTTAAAATAAACAAGCTGTCATAACACCTTGTGAGACATACTTTGTTATATACAGTTATATACGTAACTGTATATAACAATAATTCTGAATTGATTCTGTGGAATATCCTGGTAAAGGCTTAAAAATTTAGTTTACCTCATTTGAAGGCCTGCCAGTGACTTTTCAAAGTATCCAGTGTCAGCTGTACTGTACTGAAGTAGGTGTGGAAGCAATCTCAGGACGGAAGTCATTATGAAGTGCTGTATGGTGGCTGAACAGGAGAGTCAGCATAAAGTAACCATGTTTGGAAAACGTTAAATATTTGCCATAGGATCAGAGTCTGGAAGGTTAGGGCAGCGGGACTCACATGTGTGGCTATATGCCATCTCAACGACATCCCCCTAGGTAAAGTAAGGACTTAAAATTGGAGACGCTTCTCAGAAGAAGGACAGCAACAAGGCCAGGGGTCTATAAAGAACAAGCTGGGGGGCATGTCAGCTACACCTCAATTTTCTCCATTTCAACCTGTACCTTTTCCACTTTCCCTAAGGACACCACTTCATACCATATTGCTAGACCTTTGACCTCCAAAAGTTTCAGACCGAATGCACACTGACCGCTCCTGAGCTGAACCCCCAGGATATAGACATCTACTGAACACCAACAGGATACCACATGCTTCACCAATGCACTGACCAGAGAATAACACAGGAAATCTTGCTCACCTAAATTATGCAAGCCTGGTCATGAATTTTTCCCATGGTCCCAGCCTGGAAACAGAGTGGATCTGTGTATGAAACCCAGTACATGAGTTACAAGAGCAAAAAAATTGCTTTTTGGAAGTAAGTCATCTGGAATTCCACTTCCCATCAGTCAGTAAGCAGTGAAGAGTTTAGCCAGACCCTCAAAGTCAAAGACACTCTTCTTTTTAAAACATTTCTACAATTTTTTAAAGGAACACGTTTGCAGTGGGTTTGACTTTATTTATTAGATCCTTGTATTCTGCTCAAGAGTATCAAAAATAGGAATGTTCATGCCAAATTTCAACATTTACCAGAAACACTGACAGAAATTTCTCCAGAAGGTGAATCAGCTGTTACAGAAATTATAACCCAAGACAAATGTCTATCAGGATATGAGGAGAAGAGGACTGCTTTGCATTTCACCCTCTGTCATGGAAGGGAAACATGGGTCTGCTGGACATGTTAATTATACACAGCAAGTATAGGACTTTTTGGATTTTATATATGCATACTCCTGTAAGACAGTGAAAGACATTCCAGATCTTTGTCAATATCACTAATACTGTTGACTGTTCATATCATTGGGCATATATATACATAAACAAACACGCTCACACCACACACTATATTGCCAAAAGTATTGGGACACTCCTCTAAATCATTGGATTCAGGTGTACCTCCATGGCTACAGGTGTATAAAATCAAGCACCTATACAAACATTTGTGAAAGAATGGGTAACTCTCAGGAGCTGAGTGAAGTCAAGCATGGTACTGTGATAGTTTGCCACCTGTGCAATAAATCCATCCATGAAATTTCCTCGCTACAAAATATTCAATGGTCAACTGTTAGTGGTATTATAACAAAGTGGAAGCAACTGGGAACAACAGCAACTCAGCAATGAAGCGTTAGGTCACGTAAAATGACAGAGCGGGATCAGTGCATTCTGAAGCACACAGTGTTCAGACGTTGCCAACTGTTAGCAGAGTCAATAGCTACAGACCTCCAAACTTCATGTGGCCTTCAGATTAGCACAACAACAGTGAATAGAGAGCTTCATGGAATGGGTTTCCATGCCCGAGCAGCTCCATCCAAGCCTTACATCACCAAGTGCAATGCAAAGTGTAGGATGCAGTGGTGTAAAGCACACTGCCACTGGACTCAGAGCAGTGGAGATGTGTCTTCTGGAGTGATGCTTCTCTGTCTGGCAATCTGATGGATGTGTCTGGGTTTGGAGGTTGCCAGAAGAACAGTACTTGCCTGACTGCATTGTGCCAAGTGTAAAGTTTGGTGGAGGGGGGATTATGGTGTGGGGTTGTTTTTCAGGGGTTGGGCTTGGCCCCTTAGTTCCAGTGAAGGGAACTCCTGAGGCGTCAGCATACCAAGACATTTTGGACAATTTCTTGCTCCAAACTTTGTGGGAACAGTTTGGGGATGGCCCCATCCTGTTCCAACATGACTGCGCACCAGTGCACAAAGCAAGGTCCACAAAGACCTGGATGAGTGAGTTTGGGGTGGAGATTGAGGTCAGAACACCTTCGGGATGAATTAGAGAGTAGACTGTGAGCCAGGCCTTCTCGTCCAACATTAGTGCCTGACCTCACAAATGTGCTTCTGGAAGAATGGTCAAACATTCCCACAGACACACTCTTAAACCTTGTGGACAACCTTTCCAGAAGATTTGAAGCTGTTATAGCTGCAAAGGGTGGGCCAACTCAATATTGAATCCTACGGACTAAGACTGGGATGCCATTAAAGTTCATGTGCGTGTAAAGGCAGGCATCCCAATACTGGCAATATGGAGTATATACAGTGACCTCGGATGTTGGGGCTTTGAATCCTGCCTCCCCTCCTGTGTAGATTGTACGTTTCCCCCCTGCTTTGTGAGTTTCCTCTATGTTTCTTTCCACATTCCAAAGAACATGTTTCCAATGTTTAAATATTGTCTACTTGGTGTTATTACTAATTTAACTTTTAATCTATTACTTTAACATTTAATTTTTTTTTCCTGCTTGTTGATTGATTAAGTCAGTCAAAACATAGTTAAATGATAGTCAACAAAAATATAATTTTTCTATTTAAAATTTCACAATTTCTCTTTCGGCATACTTACCACTTGTATAATGGTTTGAAATCAACGCTTTCAAACTAAGTACACCAAATATAGACAAAGCTGCACAGGTGGAAGTCATTGTGAACACTAAATTAATACAGAAGTACTGCAAATTGCATTTATAACAGTGAAAATGCAGGCACCATTCCTCAATAACATCAAAGTTATAGTTTGGGCAAACATCAAGCTAAACAACCTGCATTATAGGTCCCCATCCGAAGAAATCTATTATAATTAATTAATTAATTAATTAATTAAAATTAAGTAATATATTTATTATTATTATTGCATAGCACAGTTCATGATAGACACAAACAGCTGTTTTGACCAATCTTGCAATCTTGCTCAGTAAATAAACTTCGAGCTGACTCGTGAACCTTCACATGTATTGCTCTTTTTTTCACTAAATTGCTCAAGCATGTCGTATAAACACTTAGCTGTTTACAAAACACATTTCAGTACATGCAGACATTACAATCCAAAAATCCCAAGCGATGTTCAGAAAACAACTCGTACTCACTTGCACTTGGCACATCACATGGGAGTGCAGAATTCTATTTATTTAAAGATGCTCATAAAAGGAAATTGTTGGTTGTTTTGTAAAAGAACACGTTACATACAGATGTCAAAAACTCATCTGAATATAGTTATATGAAAATCCATAGCATGCTTAAAGCACAAAACCATAAATCCATGTTAAATGCATAATTATTTTAGAATTTTCTTTTAACAAACAAAAAATGGAAATTAAAAATTGAAAATCAACTTATATTACTTAACATTTAAACCCATTGAAAAGGGACATCTAAACCACATTATAATTAAATGATTAATAATTAATTGCCCCCCCTCATATTGTGCTGACTTTGTAGGCCGTTCTGTGATAAACAGCAGAGCACAGGTCCCCGACTATGTTCCTTCGAACTCAGTGATTCATCTGCTCCCTGGCTGCCCACACTCCCACTCTTTCTGAGCTCACTCTCTTGTATATAAGGACTTTCCCTGGTGCTGCTTTCCTGCCTAACTTTAAGGTCCATTGAAGTCCAGGTGCACCGATGTAGCTATGTGTTGATATGTGCATTATTTAATTAGTTTATATTTATTTATACAGTACTGTTATTTTTTCTTTTCCAGTACTATACTGTGCTTCTTCTACATCTCTCTGTCTGTGTCAGTGTCTTCAGTGACCTTGTGCTGGTGTGCACTTTGCTTGCTTTTCCAAATGTTCTTTTCTGCCCCCATTCCCTGTTTTCCTGTGTTCCTCCTTCTTCTCCCTTTCTCATTCACACTTTATCTCCCAGACTCCAATCCCCTTTTAGCATTTGATGATCACGTCAGAGAGAGACACTTATACACAGGTATTATCCTTTATTTACATTATTGTCATTCGGTTGCAAGTACTTCATTATTATACGTATGCATGATGGTAGTGATTCTAAATTATTTTGAATGATTATGATAAAGTTGAAGGGTGGATTGTGATTTAAATGATAATTTTCTGCTTGTTTCAGAGAGCAAAAGACAAGGTCTGTTTCTGGAGATCTCTCCAGACGGGACAGTGAGGGGGACTCCTTTCCAGACTGCAGATAGTGAGTGTCCAAGCAGAAACAGGGCTTTCCATATGAACATTATATTTTGTAAAATTGTGCCTAAATATATGAGAACAGGTTTATTCTAATACTGTATGGTGTATGCCTGCATTTTAATACTGTGGGGTTATTATTGGATATGCAAACAATAAACCTTGGTTTAAGTTGTTGATAAGGCAAATGTATTGCAGTATGAACCTCATGTGAATTACACTGAGCCCTGGCATACAATAGCAGTATGAGAAAAGATGAAATAATTTCACTGACATACCTGTGTCTAAGGTGTGCTGCATCTGAGGTCAGTGAGAGCAGGAGAGACTGTTATCCAAGGAGTGTCATCTTCCCTCTACCTGTGTGCTGATGAGAACGGACACCTGAGTGGACAGGTAAAACTGCTGTAAAACATGTCAAAACTAATCTTTTTCCTTTTAGTGCTTCATCTGTTTCATGTCATAATTTCCTCCACATGGCTTATGTTAAATTTTATGTTCATGGACAAACATGGCATTCATTAACTACACGTGCATTACATCAAAGATCCTAGTTGTTTTGTATTTTCTGAAGTAAACTCACATTTTTTCAGAATTCCAAATTTTAACATTTGCCATTCAAGAACATCTAATTCATTTCCTCAGGCAACTGGTCTCAGTCAAGTCAATCTCACTACAAACACACAAGCCAGGGAACCACTTCTATCACATTTTCCTGTGTTTTCAAGCAGTACTGCCAAATAATTAATATTAGCATCTACTCTGCATGCAATGCATAGCAGTAGCAGCAGCAGCCTATTTTGCATTGTAATCCATGAAAATGAAGGAAATGTAACTATTTCACTTCTATTCACATTATGATAAAATGCTGACCACAAAGGTTTGCTAGTTATAATGTAGATGTTCTGAAATTTCACTTGCTTTTAAAATATAGGCTTATAAAACTATAGGAAATGTAACTGATAATATAAACAAGTGTATTCAACAAACAATTCTTTTTGCACAGACAATATACACAGAAGATTGCACCTTCAAGGAGAAGATACTCGAAAGCGGATACACTCTTTTTCTCTCCGTGAAGCATGAACTTCCTGTGTCTCTCACATCAAAGAGGCCTTTGGAAAAACCCATTCCCAAGTTTTCTCAGTTCCTACCTGTCAGGAACGTGCTGTCCACAGGCAGCGCAGTAGGGGAGGACCACGGTGAAGTCCACATACCTTATAAAGATCTTGTAGACCTTGACTCAGATGACCCTTTTGGAATGAGACTGATGGAATCCATACTGAGCCCAGGATGATTCAGGAATCATTTTTCCCACAGCAATGTCATAGACCTGGATTCGGGCAAAAGAGGTCTTTAAGAACATAGTCAAGTTAATAAGAGTGGGTTCTTTAGCCAGTAAGAATCATTATACTATTCGCATAAAAAAATTATAAAAATATTTATAGTTTGACTATTTCAAAAAAACCCAAAAATGTTTTAATGTATGTTTTTATCTAGATTTTCAATTTATTTTGTTGATGATCAGTTGTTTGTTGTAAATGTATTTATTTATTTATTTAACATAATATAATTGCAGATGTATTTGGTTGGTCGTTATATCATTGTATTGTAACCACCACATTTGAAACATTTATTTTTCTCCTGTTTTTAATTTCTAAGTTTGACTGAACAAGCCGTATTTATTTATTTATTGCTAATTTGCTTGTAACCTGGAAATGAGAGGAACACAATGCTGAAAGGCTAAACAGCTGGGTGAATGATCCACACTTCATTACACATCTATTGTTTGCATTGACAAAATAGTATTTTAACTAGTGAGATTACATGTAAAAACCTAATTTTGTATTGAAATTTTTGTTTCAGATGACACGATTTGTTGTGTAAAATATTATTTCCTAAGTTAAGTTTTTTATATGTCAGAAGTTGAAACAAATAAATATCTAAAAATACAGAATGGATTTGTTCACAGCGTGGTTTCATGGTGAGCACGTCAACAGTTCCTGGTCAAAGGCAATGACAGAGTGAACAGTTAAGGTGAGGCACAGTACAGGGTCAGGGGTAACAAACTGATCAATGTGGTCAGACATGAGCAGGGCCAAAGACGGTGGACTTATTTTATGTAGGGAGGCCCTGAGGGAAACTAATGAACTTAGTGCTGTATAGAATAGTGTTTTACTAGAACTTATTCTCATCTTAACAGATAAGCAAGAAATCGAATGAGTGTGCATCACCCACGAGGGAAATTGTTCCAGTTTGTCAGGCAGAAAAACATTCTTTGCATTTATGAATTATACTCATGACTGGGCAGATGAGGTTTAGAACCATTTTCCAGAAAAGAGCTTAAAAGCCTGTACCTCTATGTTCCTGACAAAAAGTCCTCTTAATAAGGACAACTTAGAAGGACATGGATGGAATTATGTTGGCTATTCTGAGGAGATTGTGTGGATCATCGCATTCAAAGGAAGGATAAAAAATGTAATTCTTTTACAATAGAAGGATATAAAGAGCTTCCTTTACACATCTTATTGACACTGTAGCAGCACTAACACTGGCTGTTTGACGTAGTAATGAAGAAAAGGTGACTAGAGAAGGTATGAACTCAGATGAGGCATATGTTCGGTGCATGGCTTTTAGAGTACTGCCCAGCAGAGACACACCATGGCATTGCTGTGTCTATGACAAGACATACCCCCTTTACATGAACAGAAGGGCACAGCCTTCGAGTGGCTATTTGCTCCTTTCTGTCTCTCCTGTCACTCGTTTATGTACTTATTACAAGGAGACGGATTTAATTTGATATGCGTAAATCTTTAAATCCAAGCAAAATCCCTGCAGACAGATGTGCACCACATGAGGAAGTTAAAGTGGGGAAGTTAAAATTCATGATAATCAGGTCTTCGAGAGAACATTTTCTTCATCTGTGTTACAGTCGTGTTTGCTGTTGATGGTATGGTGATGAATTCAAGTGCTAAAACTCCATTTTGTTCTTTGTGTGGAAGATCACAGTTAATACCTATTGAGTTTAGTAATATTTCATTAATCAGACATTTCCAATTAGGAGGTATAGTGTATTAGTAGCTCTGAATTTAATCCTGTGGTCATAGTCAATACATGACAATTAATACTATAGTACAGCCTGTACAAACTTTACATTTTACAAATCTGCTTATTTTATGAGTATGTACTTAAAAATTTATTGCAGAGGAAAAATATATTTTTTAAATTTATACATACATATACGGTACATGGATTATGATGACAAAGTAATATACCTTTAAATGGCTGAAGAAAATCCTTTTGTTTTTACTATGCATGTGTGTGGGGGAAAGATACAGCATGCACTTTCTCTAACAAATTAAAAACATTTTATTTAATACACACAGATTAAATACAGAGGGCCACACATAACATATTTACATTTCAGCAACAAAACAAATTTATGGAAAGTAGACAAAATGCCCTGCTGAAATGTGCACTAGCAGTTTTAAGAAAAATTTGGAGGCATGCAAAACGACATGCTACATGCTTTTATTTGTGTGAAAATAATGATTGCTTTGTACTTTCCAATTTTAACAAAATCAAAAACATACTTTGCTACAAATTGTGCTGTGGTTGATAAATCAAAACTTATGCTAAAACAGGCAATGTATTATTTTTAATAATTTTCAAAATGTCATCAATGCAACCAAATTCCTCAGTCATTAACACAGAAGTCAAGATATAAGTGGTACCAAAATATTTAAAACACAGCAATTACTCTTGAGTAACACTCTTTTTAGTCAAATTAACAATTTAGTATAATTACTAAAATATAGATTATGTAATAAATAACTCAAAATAAAATAAGTAAGTTAAAAGAAATGCACAGTTCCTGTGTACATACCCTGCCTTTCGCTGTGTGTTTCCCTGTTCAGGTGATTGTCCTTGTGAGACAGACAGTGTGTCAGCCTGTTTCTCTAACCTCACACCCTTACACCTGTGTCACCAGGGCTCCCCGTATGTAAAAATTACCTTTATGCTCAACATCCTGGCCTTCATATGGACTAACTGGTAAAGTCCCATTGAGAGGAGCATAGCCCTCCAGGCCTAAGTATTCCTTCTCCCTGTCTGCTTCCTCCTCTTCCTGCTCCTCCTCCTCATCCTCATTGTCTTGCTCCCACAAAGAGGTCTTAACATGGATGTACTCACCGCTGTCATCGCACATGTTTTCTCTGTGATAGAAATAGCTGAAATTGGAGACGATGACAGGCACAGGCAGTGATATGGTTAACACCCCAGCTATGGCGCACATAGAACCAACCAGCTTGCCCCACACGGTCTCTGGGTACATGTCTCCATAGCCGACCGTCGTCATGGTGACCACGGCCCACCAGAAGGCGTAAGGAATGCTGACGAAGGCCGTGTCTTTGTTGTCAACCTCAGCAAAGTAGATGGCACTGGAGAAGAGGATGACCCCAATGAAGAGGAAGAAGATGAGCAGGCCCAGCTCACGCATGCTAGCCCTCAGGGTCTGACCCAGGATCTGCAGGCCCTTGGAGTGCCGGGACAATTTGAAGATTCTGAACACACGCACCAGCCTAATGACCCTGATGATGGCAAGAGACATGGCCGGCGTTCCACCCCGGGAATTGGCCAGCTCGGTGCCCAGCGTGATGAAGTACGGAAGGATGGCGGTGAAGTCGATGACATTCATGAAGTCTTTAAAGAAACTTGTCTTGCTGGGACAGCAGAAAAAGCGCATCAGAAGCTCAAAGAAAAACCAGCAGATGCATATGGACTCCACTATAAAGAAAGGGTCAGTGAAGGGGCTGGGCTGTGGAGACAAGTGACCAGTGGAGTTAACGCTGTAGAGGTGGGGCTGGAAATGATGTGCCTGAAATAAGGAAGAGAACCGAACAGAAAGGGTTACATACAGAGTTTGTATGCTGGCTTCTCTGCTAAACTAAGTTTATATAATTTATAAACTATGTTTTTCACAATACATGAAAAGCACTGAAATAAAAGTGACTGACTGAACTTATTTCCTAAGCAACACATTTTGTTTGTTTGTGTCAATCAGTATGGGTGGAACAGAATGTTATTGAACCACATGAAAGCACCATATGCCAGAAGGAGGAAACATTTGTAAAACCTGTTTCATTAGTGCAATAAATAAATAAATTACATT
>JABJVR010047051.1:3882-26360 GCA_025773905.1 Chitala chitala
CTCCCACACCCACGCTGTAACTGCGTGCTTCTGACAAGCGTGTTCTACATCTCACTCCCACACCCACGCTGTAACTGCGTGCTTCTGACAAGCGTGTTCTACATCTCACTCCCACACCCACGCTGTAACTGTGTGCTTTTGGATTACGGTACTCTTGCTTGGAAAAAGTGATCGCACAACATCTGTACATCAGACTCTTTTCTGGGAAAGCATTGCCACACCACCGTAAGATGGCCAAGTACGATAAACCAGTGTTGTATCTACGTTGCAAATGAAACATAATGAGAACCAGTCACTAGTGTTTCTCTTACCGCTTACTCTAAACATAAACTGTTTAGAGTTTCTCCATCTTGCTCAGAGAGTAGGGTATTTCTGGAATTACTGAATTCCAAGTGCAAGCACACTGTTAGATAGAAATGGTTTTGCTAACTGACTTGTGGTTCATAAGAGTTTGCCCAGTCCGGAGTTGGCACAGAACCTTCGTTGGGCTTCACAGTACCCATCTGTGGCATCACCAAGGGCATATGCTAGGATTCAGAGGGTTAAAGGACAGCATGCTGGTGAGACCACGTCAAAACGTCTACACCACAGCACGATTTATGGCCTAAACCTGCACAGATGGGTGTTTCTTTACCTGTTGTGCAACTTTCTCACCTTGGCTGTCGTGTTACTTTTCTGCTGAGGACTGAAGCTTACATGAACAGTTCTGGAAACCTGGTATAAGCACGTGAGCCCCGCTGTTCTAACGGTGATGTCTGGCCAGCTGGTTTTCCCAAAAACCTGCTGAATGCAGATGTCCTCAGTGCACCTCAGGGACAGATTCTGCTTACCTCACTTTTCCTCTTGCTTTTTATAACAGCACTGCTCTGTGTGACCGCTCGGTCGTTTGCCAATTGGCGTTCATCTTTTGGTATCAGATTAAATTAAATATCGCGTCGGCAGGTAACTTCCTGTGGCTACAGGCATTTAAACCACAGGGGAGTGAACACCAAGGGTGCTGCTAGGATATCGAGTCACATCAGTATTCACATGGAAAATTGGCTGGGTTACCCCGAGTTTACGTCTGCTAGAAAATTTGATGGATAGTGTGGTGTAAAAGTCAGCCATGTGCAGGAATATCCACAGTACCAACACCTGACATTCCGCGGCTCCTGTGAACTTGGCCGTCTTTTTCATTTTTTATTTTTTGGCTCAGTGCTTAGACCAGACCCATAACCAAACTGTAACATGCTGGGATGGTCGCAGCGTTCCAGTGGCTTCTACTTGAATTGTGATTCTCTGACACTCTGGGTTACACAGGAAGAAATACATATTTCTGTGTAAAGAAAATGTGTGAGCATGTGGCTTCATCTTGTCTAATAGTGATAAAGTAAAAAATTGTGATGTGGCCACCTTCAGGGTGATTCACCTTTGTTCTGGCAAACCGCGCTAAGAGTTCATGCAAATGAGAAGTGTGCTCCAACCTGGGCTGGACGCACAAAATCGCTGACGCTGAGTCCTGGTAAACGCTCGTGTTGACGATGATGTCAGAAAAAACTGCATTTGAACCACACATGCAGCATTTGAGGATTACATTTGCCACACACAGTCATATGTGCACACACACACACACACACACACACACACACACACACACACACCCACAAAACATGCTAAACAGTGAGCATGCAGCTTCTCAATTTTTGCCCCTTTGTGTCAGTCTTGTTTATGGACTGCATGAAATGGATGAGTTTGTGGACCTGCTGTTGAGCTGCACACTGTAATGAACTTCACAAGGCACCATCTTCAGAACTTCATTATTATGGATATTTTTATGACAAGACACTAGAAGATATTTACGAATGTAACATTTCTAAAAATTGTCTTTTATCTACTGTAAGTTGTTCATTTATAATTAGATGCCGAGAACTCATACCTATTGTGTTTATCAGTGAGCTGTTTGGTTACTGATCACCTCTGCCAGTCTTATTATTATAGTTATCAAAGGAGATTGTCTTTATGTAAATATTAAAACGTTATGAGACATGGCTAACAACTTCAGAGCTTCAGGTTTCAGTTTATTATAACTGCTGACACTATATACTGTTTAAGATCCTGGTGAGTCTGAATTCTGTGATAAATAATTTCTCTTTGCTTTTATAATACATTTCTGTGCTGCAGCCTACACAGGGAGTGCTTATTAAAATATTGAACAGCCGATCTGCGACAATCCCTGGCACCGCGTACCCAAGAACAAAAGATAACTCAGTCCCAGTGTAAATGAGCAGGGAAAAAAAACTTGGAATAAAGAAGACTGAGATGGTTTGAAGTTTTGCGCCACAGAGACATGCTGTATATAAAAGTAAGTTCAGTACCTCTGCCTGGAACAGCTCCCGAAGGGTGGGGGTGGTCCCACGTTCAGCTACCGGTTCTGAGGGATTCTCTTAACACGCTCCAGTAGGGTGTTAGGGTCAGTAAGAGCTTTAATTGACTCACTCTCTGGCCAGTACATGTTGGCATTATAGCTGTCAGGAAGAGTGTTCACACACACACTTTTCCCCTTTAACATGGAAAATTATTAAAATGACTCTTATTTGCATTCTGTTATCCTTGTTCTGTTTTTATGCTTTATTTCTGTTTGTTTTGTTACTTTCCTTTTCATCAACTTTTTGTAGGCGCTTGTTTTGAACATCCACTACACAAGAATGCGACAATTATTAATGTGTATCCAGACGTAATGTACTAAACACTACTCCCTTGTGTTTATGTGTGTTTTCTTGGGAGTGTGTGTAGGGCTGGCATCCTCTCCACTCTCCCCGTTTGGCTGGTTTTCTCTTCACACAGCTGAGCATAAAACCTAACGGTTTCTCGTGCAGTGTGTGTAAGCGTAGGTGTGTTTTCTCATATCCACAATCCCACATTATGCATCCCAAGGCACGGTCGAGATCGCAATAAACAAGTTTACAGACAACCAGTTATGTCTTGGTTTAATTCTGAAAAAACTGAGCAGAACGTTACCTAACGAAGACACAAATGCCAATGTTCATTAATTAACATGAGACTCAATGGTTATTTTCAAACTTACAACAATTAACAGCCAAGTTAATCAAGTTCCCTCTTTTCCAAAGCTGCCCTGCTCCGATGGTTTTCACATCACAAACATTCGGCTTGAGATTCTGAGTGTCCAACAAAAAGGAATGATTCAATAAATTACTGTTGTTGAACTGCATCAGGACCAGGGTGATAATCCAGTCTCTTTGCTCTTTTCTTATCATGTAACTATCAGATAACGGTTATTTCCGATTTGAACGCAAGGATTGCTTCAGATGAACCCCCACCTGTTAACTCAAGTGTTTAATTTTCTAGAGGCCAATTTCCTGTTCTAATTACATTATAAGAGGCCATAAAACATCTATAACAATACACACTTGTTAGGATAAGAATTAAAGACTTTATGACGCAAAAACTTTAGGTTTTTGAAACGCTTTAATAAAATTCTGCTGACTTCACGAACGCAGTATTGTCTTAATTGGGAAAACAAATAAATATTTCCATAAGTACACGTGCTGATGCGGACGCTTCTCGCCCCGTTCCGCGTGCTGCAGCGGTCTGTGCGCTGAATACCAATGCCGGAGAGGAGATGAGACGCGTCGTGCAACTGTACGGAGGCGAACCCACAGCGAGCATGGTGTAATCAGGGACAGCCGATTTAATAATGGATTTTCATTACACCTAATTAGCTTTCCATCTGCCCCTAGAGTTTTATGCATCGCCTTCACAAAACCACGGACTAGATTGAGCTCTGCGGTGAATAGGTGTCATCGCAGCGTTAATTAGCCCCGATAACTCGGTTGCTTTTCCTCTTCGAACTTGGGACCAGTATATATGAGCTTTGACTTGACTGTTAAGTTGTTATAAGGCTGGGCTCATCTCGTATAATACCGGGTATTAACCGGAGCACAACTTCATTATCATTTTTTTTTTTAAATCCTGTGATTATTGAAATGTTAATCTATGTGAGCCTGCTGGAGACATTTTGTATATATATTTTTCTTTTGGTATATAATGCATGCTTCAAACATGCTCGAATCTGTCAGGCTGGGGTGTGAATCCCAGCCAGTCCCAAGTAAGGATGGGAGGGTTGCATCAGGAATCGCATCTGGGGTAAAAACCATGCATCTTTAAATGGAAGTCAGCAGATGTGCTGTGGTGACCCCACCAGAAGGAGGAAGGTTCTAACAGGGCAGTAGCCTACAGGCTAACAGTGCAAACAGCAAAAGTGTTTATTGTTTCTTTTTTTATGGTTGAAGAATCTATGACAAGGAGAACAGAACCTGACGGGGCCTTATGTCAGTTTTTATGCGTTTTTAAGTGTGAGGTTTGTCTGCAAACAAGAGCCTTCCCTCTAACATCGCTGCCAGTTTCAGAAAGTACGTAAAATGTGCAAGAGCAGAATCTTTATGATAGCAGGAGGACATGGAGCCCTTTTATGGAGCCCGGGTTAAACCGTCACACAGGGGTCTGGCATCAGCAAACAACACACAAGGACAAAACTTTATAACAAGGACAAAACTGGTACCCAAAAAAGCAGTGTCAGACTGGGGTGAACAGTGCAGCCGATTACCCGACACTGGGGGGTGCTATACAGAGACGATGCTAGGTTGCGCTGAAAAAGTGTGGGTGCACAGGGCCTAGAATTTGGTCCTGTCCAAAAAAAGTCCAACACATCCCAGTTTAATCACTCCAGTCCCATACAAAATGGTGCAACTCCACTTGTGGTAGCAGTGAAGTTAGCCCTTTAAAGCTGTAACTTACTTAATAAAATGAACAGTATTCAGCGTGTTAGTATAGCAGTAGTGTGTGTTAATGCAGAGCAGAACCATGGTGGGCGCAGGTCAGCTGATGCCCTGGAGCTGAGAATGGGGTTAGCAGTCTCGTCTGTAAGGAGGCCGGTGAGTCACTTCTGCACTGACTCCTCTGACATGCCAATCATTTCATACTCATCCAACCATTACCAGAATGCTTATCCCATTTTGAGTGGTGGGGGGTGCAAGGCAGGGGACCACCTGGACTCTCATTTCATGTCATATTTTTTTGTACCTCCTTAACTTTATCACAGTATCATAAAATTAGACACTCAGAGACAGTGTCTGATGTCACGTGACTGGTAATTGCCCTGATCCAGGTTATTTTGTGTAGACTGGCACATGTGCTTGTGGGCACTTGGATTTGGTAACTGTTAATTGCTTTTTAATGTATTTGTTACATTTTAACAGGTTACAAGTTTATTGCAAATTCACCTTGTGTCAGAGCAGCGGGGGGAAAAAAAATTAACAACTCATCTTAGGTGCGTAATTGAAAAGACATTGTGTTGTTGCCACAGTGGCTGGAAAGTAATTTAGCAACGATTTATCCTATAACCCCATTATGAAATGCAAATGAAAAGGGGCGACTGTGGTATTTACCTTATTCTTTGTAAATGTCATGAATTTGTCACTGAAATTATTGCCTGCTGGCATCTGACCTCTGTGGGGAGTTGGGTGGGTGGTGGTGGTGGGGGGGTCAGGGTTAGGTGAGTGGGAACATCTTAAACTAAACAATTTGAAAGAACTTCTGGTAAACTCGTCATTTCTGACAGCAAGCACACTAGCAAATAGAAAGTCTCCATATTCCAGTTCAAACATCAAGGCATGAAAGGAGTGACTCATCATTTTAATGTTTTCTTAGGCTTGGTGGACCTAAAGCTTTTAATATCTCTGGTGTGTGCTCAGTCTTTTACTTTAGGGGTTTATGGTTATCTACATCTGTGCCTGTTAAACTTTCCACTCTCCTGACAATATTTGCATGTTTTTATGAGGTTTACATCAGTGGCTGACGGTGGGTATTTTTAGATGCCCCACGCAGATCTGCACCCTGTAAGTACGGCACCTCATGCACACTCCCACGTTGGCACTAAGGCGTGTCCCTTTTCCATCATGTTGCCTCCTTTTTGACTGTTTTGATGTCTAACTGAGACGTATAAGCAGTGACAGCTCAATAACTGGAGAGGTCCCCCCAGAGACGCCAAACCGAAGGATGCGCCGATGTTCACGGGAGAGCTGCAACGCAATGCAGTGCAACACAATGCAACGCAACGCAAATGCCCTGCAAACTAGCAGCATCACTAACTCCTGAAATGAGGTTAGATTCCACTCTAAGCTGGAGAACACATGGGGACAACAGGAGGAAATGAATACACGGGAGCAGACCAGAAGCCAGATGCTTCCTTTTCACGCTGATCCTGTTTTGATGAGTTGAAGTGTGCGTTTCCTGGGACCTGTCTCCCTTCAGGACACCTGGCTGATAGGTGATACTGATGCTTGACAAAGACAGATATTTGCAGCACTGCTCTCTTTAATACAATGCTTCTGAATGTCTCGGCTACCTGAGATTGTTTTTAAGAAAGGAGCACTTCTCCTTTATGTTTTTCAGAAGTCTATTGTGCCTCATATTTATTATTAATAATTAAAATATTGACTTATTGTGGCCTGCGGTGGGCTGGCACCTCGCCCAGAGTGTCCCCCGTTCTCTGCCCTGTGGTTCCTGGGACAGACTCCAGGCTTCCTGTGACCCTGAATTGGATAAGGCACTTAAGTGAATGGATGGATGGATGGATGGATGGATGACTTATTCTGGTCATCATTACCCCATGTTACCTCTGTTTTGCGCACAGGAAGATTATTAAAATTACTTTTAATACTTTATGTTATGTAAATTACTGTTTGAATGAGACTAAAGGATGTGTCCAAAGCAACTCCATCATCGGGCATCAGTTACTGCCAGTCCTTCCTAATCACTTGGCAAAGCTGGTACTGTAGAAATTACTTCACAGTCAGTCTGGCAGGACTCGTCTTTTTGTTCTTACCAGAGCGCATTATGTGTATCTGTTTGTGATATGACTTTGAATGACGTTTAAAGTCACATGCACAAACACACACACACACATTTTTTCCTTATCACCATTACTTCAACATCCTGCTGAGCTGTTTGTTTCCAAAGGCATACATTTTTCAAGGTAAATAAATCATTTTTGTATCATGACATTACAGCTGAAGAGGAAATATGAAAAAAAAAATTCCGGGAATTTGATTTAATTTGGTCCCGGTTTGTGAAGATTTCTCTGTTTGAAACACAAGACGTCTCAGAAAGCCATCAGTCAGTCTGCATCTAGTTTGAAGTTCCTGGTTTGAAATGTTTGGAAATCTGAGGTAAATTTCAGTGCTCTTCTCCTGGCTTTATCTTGACATGTCAGAAAAAGATCCACTCAAATTCCACACACTCTATTTGTCTTTCTGCAGCAACCGAAGACTGAAATTGTCAGATAAAACAGCAAGATGAAAAAGCACCCCACAGGGTCAGGCAAGGTGACCGTTAAGCAGTTACTAACACTTTGCTATTGTAAACAAACGTTCTCCTGTCACATCATCTTTCAGTGCACAGTAATACACTCACAGCACACTCACAGCACACTCACACACCCAGCGCACACTGGTTATGTCATCAGAGGAATCACGCCTGTTAAACACTCAATCAGGCTACTTCAATCTAGTTAGCATTTCATCCTCAGGAAGGCCAGCACTTCTTAATTTATGTGTCAAGCGTTTCACAGACTACAAGAGCAACCTTACTGGAATGAGCATTCAGCTGAAGTTAAGCATTGCCCAAATAGTTCAGTGTGGGTGCATATTACACATTGGGGTGCACAACTGAGCCATAGGTGTGTGTGTGTGTGTGGGTCAGTGAGGTCATGCCATATCCAATAAGTCGATGCCAGGTGGGAGGGGTCACTGGGGTCATACCCGTCTCACAAAGATTCTCCCTCTGGACAGGTGAACGGTTGGTGAAGGTGGTGTAGATGCACATGGTGAGAAAACAAGCTCGTTGAAGCTGAATTTGTAACGTTCTGGAATTCTTTATTGCCGTGCAATGACGTCGTGCACTCCAACAATATCAGCAACATGCCAAGTGAATTAGAAGATAGCTTCTGGTACTTCCTTCCTCATGGTCATTGAGTAGAAAACTACACCGTGCAACAAAAAGACTTAAAAATCCATCGCGTGATTCAGCAGCTGCCACCACTCCAAGGTGGAGCACGTTCCCAGTTTACCTGCCGTAGGTGGTAGAGCAGATGGTCCTTCCTAACTCTGACGGATTCAGCACTCTGGCAGCACTAATGTTAGTCAGCCCCACAGGGTCGGGGAAACTTTATTTGGAATTTTAGTGAATGGAGCTGATAGTCTGAAATCTTTTCCATTTTCTACGTTAATTTAAATGAGCTGTCATGCATTTGTTAGACAGTTCAGATAGCTTCACCCATCACTAGCTGTTTTGAACAGTGTGAAATGAGTTTTAGAAAGGGCTGGGGCCCGGTGTCTGGTGGGGGCGACGCCCATGTGCTTCCTGTTGATTTTCTTCAGCATGGCACTTGAGTGCTGGCTCCTCCTCACAGGGGATCTCTGTTGGACCTTCGAACTTTTCACAATTCTGATTAGCTCCCATGGCATTCCAATGTGTTTATTTTGTTTTTCTTAACCATGTTTTCAATTTCCTTATATGGAATATAATTAATAATGATTTATGTATTTATTTCTTTTTCCTTAAGTCAGTCCTGTTGTCTGGGTGTGGAGATGACAGTCTCACAGAGTCAAATGATGATGACGTATCTGTGTGCAGACATCACTGGTGTCCTTTAACATTAATGCAGACATCACTGGTGTCCTTTAACAGATGTTGTTCCCAGCCCACACAGTATTTAAGACAAAAATGGGGGGGACATGCACTTTATTGTAAAAATGCAAAGAAAACTCATTTAACTCATCCATTTTACAATTGTGTCTTTTTATTAGCATGTTAAAACATAGGCGTAAATAACGGGTAATTACAAAATACCATCTGCTGTAATGTACACAGAAACAGCTGGATTTTATCATTAAAAATGATGTTTAAATCCTATTGCATTTTAAGGTAGCCAAATGCTCCTTTTCTGTTGCTGAAGAGTGTGCTGTATGATTTTGTTTTCTGTAACCATCTCGGTAAAAATGCTGCTTTCATTTCAGTTACAACCAGACTTGTAAAATATGAAAAATCAGTCATTATTTCTCAGGAGAAGGGAATCCATGTACTTTTACATTGTTATTTCTAACATGCAAGGCACTATAAACCAGTGGCAACATTATCTGTGCTTCTTTGGGCAGTTTGTCAAACATGGGGAGTCAAACATTTAACGATATTATTATTTTCCATGTTTATGCTGCTTTTGTAAACAGACAACACTTCCTCTTCGTGACGGTTTAGTGGCCCGTTTGTCTGAGCGCTCCCCGTTGGGGGTGACTGCCAGGGGGTAAGTGGGGTGTGAAATCAGCGCTTCACTCTCCCACACTCACTCTCCTTCTGAAGACCAGCTGGGGATGGGGTGGCGGAACACGGTAGGCGGGCCGTCACAATGCTCTCTTTTCACTCTTTTTCCTCTCCCCCCGCCTTGCTTATATGTGGTTCCTCGGTCTTTATGGGTCTTAATGAGTCTGTCAATCAAAACTGTCCCCCCTCCCACTTCGCTGGGGCACTTCTGGCTAAGCGCTGGCTTTAAAATGGAATGTTCAGCTACGCAGGAGAGACCCTTCAACGCAGTCCTGTACATACGGATAACCTTTGACCTCCGTCTGTGGACTGCAGGCTCTCAGACCAGTAAATTAGTGAGTGTGAAAGTCCGCTGTTGGTCTTATTTCAGCTCAGCACTTGAGATCCACTTCTCATAAATTAGCCAGTTTTTTTTTTTTTTTTGGTTTGTTAAGAAGCGCTTGTCTCTCTCCGTTCTGAGTAGGTGTCACTGGCCCTCGGATCGCCCAGGCTGGTGGAGGACAGCTGGTCTCTCCTGGATGCTCATAGTTACAATAGATCTGCAGTTTCTGTGTCAGCACCCATCAGATTTCTTAGTTATTTTCTCATCAGTTGAGGGCAGCTGCCTCTACGCTGCCTCTGAAGTTGGACACATGAGGACAAGGTGGCGTAAAAGGAACTCTGGTGGGGTGGAGGGGAGGGGGGGTAGTGGGGGGCTGGAGAGGAGTGGCAAAAATGTGAAACAGTCAGTGTGAACATCCACAATGTTTTGCCAGGCAGAAGAACTCCAGGTGTAACACTCCAGGGAGGCAGTGATGAGTGTGAGATCATCTTCATTTGTCTTAACTACACGTGGCAAAATGTAGGGTTATGACAACGGCAAATTACACGCTGCAACACCAACCACGTCAGGGGTGGGGGGATTGGCCTGTGGTTTCAGGAGCTGCAGACACACCTGGAGCTTCAGCATCTTCTCCATGGTGAAGCTACACAGACTTGATGATTCTGCAGTGTGCTCCAGACCTGAAGCTCCTCACAGGAGCCTCCAGGCTGATGGCATGCCTCTTACCTGCTCACATGCAGGCGTGGAGCCCATGCCTTCCTATTCTCCGTCACAGAGAGCTGACGGCCCAGCGATGAGATGCCTGCTTTGCATCCAGCACTCAGCCAACTCAACATCACTGCTATGTCTGGGCTTTACCCTCCCTCTACTTACCTGTCTCTGAAACACTGCATTGTTGTTCCATATGATCGCTATTGTATTATTATGGCTGTTAAATGATGCAAATTACAAATACTATATGCATTAGGCTGCATTTTACTACATAACATCGTTATGTAGTTGGAATTCCTGAAATGTTTACATAATATATGTAGTAAAAACTGTACAGTGTAAGATGTGAGTGTGCAAACAAAAGAATATGAAACACAGATATTTTGTGGAGTGTATTTTAATCAATTACTAACTGTTGTGCTCACAGCCGGTATATTTAAGATAATGTTTTTATATGAACCTCGGATCCCAATGTTATTTTTTTAATGAGTCAAACCTGTGTGAATAATCACATTTGGCAGTTTGCACAGGAGCTGTCTACATGGTCTGGTGGTCGTGTGGTCACGCGCCTTTGAGGACAGGTGACACACATTTGTAAACAGGTACAGGCTAACAGGCTAACGCTTCGGCATGCCTTACTGTCGGCATGTCAGCGAGAAACTTCATCTCGTTGCAGCCTAGCAACCGTGGAGCTTCTGTTAATTTAACTCCTCCCTGTGTCATTCACAAAACGCTATAAATATTTCATGGTTCAGTGCCAGGGAAATGGAATAGGTCCAGTGTGATCTCAGTAGTGTTTGATTGAATTCTCTGCTACATCTAATGAGTTTATCATTAACATGTATATTAACCTAGAGTGCCACAAAGTGTGACAAACAGGGTCACACTAATCAATTTACCTGCCTGAAAGGTGGTGTGTCATCATCATTATTATTATAATAAAATCAGTTTACACAGAGAGCTCAGTGTCCACATTTCTGTAGCACAAAAACTACCAGCAATGCATGGACAGTGCATTCAGCAAATGAGTCGTCTGTAGTTACTTAAGATACTGTGTAAGCTATAGAGAGCTTTTAGAAAATAAAAATGAAAGGGTTGTTTTGAATGCTGGCGTGAGCCCACCTGACGCTGTGACACTTTGTCACTGGCTGCCCGCTAATGCTTTTCAGTTTGAGGTATCTTCACATTGAGACAAATAAAATCAAAACGTATCTCAGAGGGCAATTACTCTAATCCTTCATCAGCCACTCCACATCATCCTCTCCCTCCCTCTCTCTCTCTCTCCTATCCTCTCTCCCTCCCTCTCTCTCTCTCCTATCCTCTCTCCCTCCCTGTTTCTCTCTCATCTCTCTCCCCCTCTTTCTCCCCTCCCTCTTTCTCACTCTCTCTCTCCCCTATCCTCTTTCCCTCTCTCTCTCTCCATCCTTCTCTAGCTCTCAATGACCTTTCACCTGTCCTTCATCCCAGGTCTCGTAGTGGTAATACACTCATAATGCAAATGTCATCAATTCCTTAGAAAACCAAACATTTTCACAGGTGGAATATATCTCATATTTTACCACTTCAACTACAACAACAAACATGGCTTCCACTTCAGATGCATTGTTGGTTTTTGAGTCGATATTTCCCTTAATGCTTCTGTATGCACCCCTTCTTGTGATCCTAATGTGCTCCTGAATAGACCCAGTGTGCCGTTATGGAAAAGCTTTTGAAACAATTAGATGTTCTGAATGAGGGACGTGGGAGCAATCAGATGTAGTTATTTTCTTTTAAATACTCTTTTTATCGCATTGTCACAGTGGGATCTTTGAACATTTTACCTTCTAAACATCTAAATGTAAATTTGTAGGAAATTGTTAAGATCATTGCAATGAAGGTAAATCTGAACGCAATAAAAAACACAATTACAGAGGCTAGGTGAGGCAATGCAAAAATTAATTCGATAAAAGTGTCCTCTTGCTCTCTTGGGACTGGCAGTTTTTAATTATGTCACAAAATTAAGTTTATTATCATCAGAAATTACTTACATTGCCCAAGGAAATCGAGATCACTGGAATGGTAAACTGGAAGTGTTTGTTAGGAGGGAGTTGTTACAACCCAGAGGAACAACAGAAACATTCACTCTGCAGAGCTCCACATATTTAGAGATCAGTTCTGAGTAGGAAAGTTTCTATTTATTTTAGACCCAAAGTTATGTGGATTACAAGAACCTCATATTTTTAGATTAAAAATGTAGAGGTTTGAGGTCACATGGTTTGTGTATAATAAAACAGAGGAGAGGAAGTGCAGGGCCTTTGATCAGGACAGTGTCCCAGCCACGCACGGCGGCTCTGTGGAAACACTGATAAGGCACATCCATGATGGGAGCAGCATGTTTTCATCACAACCTCGTTGCATCATTATGGAAAACTGTGACATGTAACATTTAAGCCAGCAGAGCTGAATTTATGAAAATGTGTCCAGACATTTCTCTGACACTTGAACAAAGTCCCGGAGAATTAACAAAGCACTTAAAACATTGACATCAATTCAGGTTGACATAAAGAAATATCCCAAAGTATTAATTAGCAAAATAAATATCTAATATTTGATGAATGGCTTGTGAAGACCACACAGTAAGAAAGATGGTCAAATCTGTCCCGTGCTGTGCATTTTAAACATACTGCCTGTAAGGAGATCAAAGCTTGAGATGAAACTACCTCTGGTACCACCAGCCATTAAACAGATCAGCCAATTAATTTTAATCAAAACCATGGACAGCAGTATGGTGGAGGTCACCATGGAATTCAGGATGTCTGGTAGACAAACAGGGTGGCATGGTGGCGTTGTGGTTAGCACTGTCGCCCCGCTCCTCCAGGCCTGCGGTTCAATTCCTGCCTTGGGTCTGTGTGTGTGGAGAATTGCCCCCCCCCCCCTTTGTGTGATTCAGAACCATGGACAGAGACACACTAGGTTTTTTTTCCTCCCCTTGTGTGATTCAGAACCATGGACAGAGACAGAACAAGGTCAATCACAAGGTCATCCAGTTCAGAAACATTGACATGAAGGTTCTGGGATATTATCGGACCAGATGGCATAACATCATTGGCTGTGTTTACCTAGGAGCATCCAGTAAAACAACAAATGAGAAGTCAGCTGAACAAAGTATGATTTATGTAAATCTGTAATGTATAAATATTATAGAAATAACAGTATCTTTTCATGCTTCTTCCACAATAAGTCCCCTGCTCCTCCTCTTCCTCCTTTTCCTCATCCTCCTGCCCCTCATCCCCAGTGTTTCTGTGTCACATTCTTGTTTTCTTCTTGGGTGTGGCAGCTGCATGGACATGGCAGTAGGTCTTCTTTCAGCCAGGCTGTGTTACCGCTGCTCTGGATGCTCACCTACATTCATATGTATCTGCCTCTGACTATATAAGGACAGCAGAGTGTGTGAGTGTTTGTGCGTGTGTGTATGTGTGTGTGTGTGTGTGAGTGCGTGTGTGTGTGCATTTGGGTGTGTGTGTGTCTGTGTGTGCGCGCGCGTGTGTGCGTGTGTGTGTGTGTGCGTGCGTGCGTGTGCGTGTGTGTGTGTGTGTGCATGTTTGTGTGCACATGCACGCATCTGTGTTTACTCTTCTTTATTGATTTTTGTGAGGTTTTGAGAGGAGACCAGTAAGAGGTAAAGTAATGAGCTACATAAATGTTGCACAATGATCCCACAATCCTTCTGAAAGGTCCTCTTCACCTTGGCAAACTGTGATCTTGTCTTGTAAGTACCCAGAGCAGGCGCTCCGCCATGTGTGCATTTATTACAATAATCTGATGGGCTCTGAATCTCGTCCACTATTCTGTCTGAAATCTGGTGATCTTTTCTGTGGTGTTTTGCCAACATAACCCCCAGCATCTGCTGGTGTTCCAGTGGTGATAGGCCCCTGGCTTTCTGTTCCCTTCCCTACTCACCTGGCACTGGACTGGCATCTGGCCAACTGCAATGTCGAGCGTCAGCACTAAATTAGAGCCAGGCTGGTCCAGGAAAGTTCAAATGTTAAGTGTGGGAGTATGGTCTGCCATCCCAAAACTCTGTGTGTGTGTGTGTGTGTGTGTGTGTGTGTGTGTGTAAGCCTATGGGATGTGTTAGAGATGACATGAGCAATGTGAATCTGCACTAAGAGATCAACAGTCTCTCACAATACATTGTGTTTTAAAGAGGAATTTCACTTAAACCTTATGGGTTGTCTACTGGCTGTGAGCTAAATACCCATAAGTCCTGACAGATTTTAAAAGTAAACATTGTGAGAACAATATCAAGATTTTCAGCAGCCAGAAAATGCACAAAAAGCTGCTTAATTTACATTCCAGAACATATAACTTTGTGTCCTAACCTACAACAGCAAACATCTCAAACGAAAAGAGAAATGTGTCAATGAAGTGTAAAGTCCCTTTACACTTTAGCCAGCGTGTGAGAGGTCAACGCCATGTTCTGCCTTGCACATAGAGACAATGCTGCTCTCATTTCTGAAAGCAAGAATCTTGTGCCATCAGCCACCACACTGGGCTCTTGTGCCTTTAGTCCTAACTGCTGTTCAGACGTTTGGTATCGTCGCCCACACTGGTGCCCCCAGCCTTTGGTGACCACTCTAATGATCAAGAATCAAACCCGATGCACTGAGCTTGTGAACCTGGCATGACAGACCATGCTGGATGCCTTCACTGACAGGGCTGATTGCATTCAGAGTGTGTGGAGAGCGGCTCGATTCTGGAGGCACGGATGCTGCTTTTCACATGCATATTAGTCTGTGAAAAGCTTGTTGTGTTCGCAGCTGTACTAATATCCCCTCGGTTCTCCTATTCACTCTGATTCTGTTATGCTGAACACGAGAGAAGCCCTGCACTTCAGCTGTCAATCTCACTTTTATTAAAATGTTTCTAAAGGGTCAGTTGATTGCATCTTGTGTTTGGCATTTTGAATGTAGTGATCAACTAATTGGGCTCTGTCTTTCCTTCAGAAAACCGTCAAATCCACCATTTCCTGAACAAATGATCATTTAATGGTGATGGAGGTCTGTCTTTGAAACTTTGATTTCTTAAAATGTACAAATCTCGTTCATCAGCTGTTGTATCTCCTGGGACAGGCCATTTGGAACGTGCCATCGATAAAAAGGAAACACTAATGTGTATTCAGGCAACTTAATCATAAATAAAATTAATAAACCTGTCAGGCCAGTGCCTCCATCACACCACAGGATGCAAATTTTGACATTTAAGAAAAACACAGAGTTCAGGTAATCTAACCTGTTTGGTCACACTCCAGGTTTCTTAAAAACTTTCTTTAGCCACAGGAATACAGCAAACTCAGGATGTGAGTCCTGTTTTTATTATCGTTTCAAATAAAGTATTTTAGTCTTGTCTATTACTGCAAAAAACGAGAGATCCGAAGTGACCAGTGAAGCTTTTGACAGGCTGGAGACAGCATGAACATCACAAGACAAATTTTTACTTAAATTGAATGTCATTTCTGGCCCATGTGAGATGCTGGGACTTCATCTTTTCACACACACACACACAGAACCACACCAGAGTAAAGCCAACATCCTTGGAGGTCCTGTTCCTCCTAGAACACATCCTTACTGTTCACGAGTGTAAAACCCAGCGAGTCACTAAACTAGCCCTGTTCTTCCCAGAACACATCCCTACTGTTCACAAGTGTAATCCTGCAGCTTCTTCATCTTTATAAAAAATGTCTTCATCTTACTTTTTTAAGGAAAAGCTTTTTCAGCTGTGAAATTGGTTAATTAGTATCAAATAGGAACATCTAATTAGTACTGTATTGTTATAGGCAAAGAACCACAGTGGAGAATTTTTGCTTTAAGGTGTATTTTAAAAGGAACTCTTGGGGCTTGAGAAGTAAAATGAACTTGATATTACACTGTCTTTGCTTAAATGTAAATCCTTGTGGGCCTGTGGAATCCTGTGTTGTCTGATCAACATACTTATTTACATTTTTAAGCTTTTGTTTTTCTCACCAAAGTTTGCTGACATTTGTGCAGAATTCACCTGCATCAGAGCAGATGAAAACCTGAACGCAGGGCTGGGTTTTCTGTCCTGCTCTAGGACACACACATCGCATAACATGCGTACTCGGCTAAATGCCACCTGCACCTCCCTACAGGGGACAGTGTCGAGACCGACTCTGTTTGTAGAGTGGTGCTTTGGTTTATTCCCCCCGATGTTTGATAAGCGCAGGTAGGTTTGTATAACTTTCCAGTCTGGGTGGAAGCCTGTGAGGGGGAGGCAGAGCAGCACCCCGATTCTCCGTACAGCGAGCTCACGACGCCAACACCACGCTCTTCCGTCACAGGCCATCCGACTTCAGTCTCCAGCCGCTGTAATCGCAAGGCTTTGTCTCACTTCAAAACTCACCAGAGGGTAAGAATAAATTACACTTGGAGAAAAGGATAGCCGAGTGCAAAATTCAAATGTTATTGTGAGAGATAGTTTGGGGAGCATTACTTTTTTTTAGCCAGAAAAGCATTATTGAGCAAAGTAAAAATTGCACATCTATACCTGCCTTTAGATTACACCAACCTAAATGATATTTTGGAACAAATTATTAACACAGTTTTCCTGGGATCTGCTGTAAGTCATAACTAATATAATTGAGAACCAGCCTAGACAAGCCCTCCAGTTAGACAAAGCAGGTCTTCATGGTCATTTCATGAAAACGCAACTTGGAAGTCCTCTGATCTCCTGTGGTAACTTTCACATGACCTCGCCTCCTTCCTCTGCTGACAGTGATGAGGTCGAAATGAACTTTCATCTCTGGCTGTGTGACCGTGCACTCACTCATCTGCTGTTCTGAGTGCTCCTAACTGACCGTGACTCGGGCTGCACTACACAAAGCTTTCCATTTTAACATCGCTTTTACTTTGCCAGACAAGCAGGGCGTTTTTGATGTTTTTTTGAAATGAAAGTTGCTGTAACAAGCACTGGCAGCCTTCCAGAAGTCTCCAATTCATGACTTTGACACATCTGAATTAAACAAGGAAAGCTAGCTTTTCATTCAGTAATACGTTTATTACCTGCTTTTAATTGTTCGACTTTCATTAAAAAAACAAAGTTTTTCATTTGTCTAACAACTATTTTAAAGTTTTTTGAAAGAAAATGTGTTTATGAAAGAGAGCATTGCAAAACGTTGGTCTGATTTGGCTGCTAAATTGCTGAATAAGTGGATGAGTTAACTGTCTTGCCCGGTAAACTATATAGGTTGCAGAGATGTATGTTTGATATGATTGCAGAACCATGACATTTAAGTTGTTTTCAACCTATTACTTTGACTTTAGTCTCCTTTTGTGATGCTACAGGACTGCTGATCTTAGATGGCTGTAATCTGTCAAAGGAAATGTGCCCTAGTCTCATGTTCTCAAACTCTCCTGATAGACAAAGTGCGAAAAGCACCGAGCTGGTCCGTTAGAGTGCCTGCCTCCATGGAACAAGAAGAAAATGTGAATTTGAGCTGCTGTGGCTCTTTCCTCATCCAGAGAAGAGATGAGAAGAAGATAAACTGTTGTAGAGAGGCATGCTTCACTTTGGTCTGACTCTTTGTGTCACGGCGCAATGCTGGTGTTTAAGAAACCGCAGCTCAACCTACAAACACATTCTGTTTTAGATAATCTGCAGCCAATTTTCTGAGTAGGGTACACACTTTTTTTTAAACATTTGCCTCACCACCATCCAAATCCTTTATATCATCACCACGGCAACCTACAGAAAAACGGGCTTTTCTTGACTGCCAGTTTTTTAATAATAAAGATGATTTTGCAGCTTAGTGAGAATAATATATTTGTTAATATCAGCTGTGCTATTACACAATGTGTGACATCTTGTAATAGCTTATGTGAAGTCAGATTGATTAGACTGACAACATCACTACAATCTACATCTTAAAAGATGTGATACTTTGGGAACGTATAAAGATCTGTGTGTGAAATATCAACCCACCCATCTTGGGGCAGAAGATTGTGAAACACAATCTTTTAGACCAAGAAGCTTCAAGGCTTACTTGAGGTATCGGATTTTATTTACGAAAGACAACATGTAACCCATGCAGAAACAGGCAGACCATAACACCTGAGCGTGGACATGCCAGTTGTGTGGCCACATCCCCTTGTTCTCTCATTTCCTTTCTTGTTCCTCATTTGTCATTGTGAGTGGCTGCACCTGTAGTCTGTGTCCTCTTTAGCACATTTCACAGTTTCTCTGACTGTAGCTGAAGTTATGTGGCCTTTCTCTGTTGTGTAGTGTTAGGGTAGCTTTACGTCTCAGTCCCCTGGATCCTCTTACATCCGCTCCTTCACTCTCGTTTCTCTTTTATTCTCTTTTAGTCTTTGTACATTTGGTGTTTTTGATATGAGTTTTTTTATTGATGGTTCCTCATTAAATATCTCTTCACTAAGACCTTCCTCTGGTTTGTTGGGCTCCGTCCTGCCTGCAAAACATGACACAGACAGACACACACATGCTGTATGTAAAATGTATATAAAGCTGACATTTAAAAAAATCACGTGTGTATATCTGTGCTTACTGGAGTTTTGTGTAGCTATGTGTGACCTAGACACTGTTGGATCAGAATTCAGTCAGCTATTAGACCCTTCCTGCATTTTAACCTTTGACAATGCATGTTCTGTTGTGAGGAACCCAAAGCTCCCACACTAGTGAGGCCATCACCAAACCATTTTATTTTCTGCCTGTTACTAGAAAAAAGTCTGTCAGGTTGGTTGTGCAAATAGGCCGTGCTAACAATGTACGTTTAGGTACATTCTGAGCTACAATACAAACACATGGCAATCTGAACTCAGGTACAATGCATGGCATTGTAAATAGGTAAAAAAACGGATGTGTTTTTGCACAAAAGATAATTAAAATGTAAATAACCTGGCATTTGTGATCGTTTTTTTAGCCGCCCACGCCGAGCGATTACTCTGGGTTTCCATCTGCTCACTACTCTGCAATTACTGCAAAGTTTTACTTTGGGAACCAAAGTTGATGTTTCTGAACGCAGCCGTTACCAAACCTACTCGCAGTTTGGCTGCATTTGAAACGAACTTCAGTGCTGTACTTCATGACACGCAAGTTTATGCAGATTCTACCCTATAAATAACAGAATTCTCACAGGATTATACACAGGCTGTGCCGGCCGTCTGAAGGAGAGAATGTCTGATATTTGTTCGCTTCTGAATCTGTTTTAATGCGACGGATCGCTGGATGTGACGGGCTTATTGTCGTGGTGCTGGCCCCTTTCCAAAGTGTCACTGTCCCTGGTGTAATACCCCACAGCACCCCTTCAATTTGAGGATTTTCAGTCCTCTGTGACATGTGAGACCTTGGCCCCTGTTTTGTGGCAACATGAAGGAAAGTGCACTCTCTAAGCTGAGCAGAACCACAGCCTTGAAAATAAGGCACAGCTTTGGAAGCAGAGGATTGTTCCATTTTGCTTCCTGACCTCTTCACCAGCTTCTCACGTCTGCCTTTCAGCATCAAAGCACACCTCCAGCTCTCTGCTATGCATTCAAGGGGATTTAAAAGATGCTTATTTAGAGCTAAATTTTTCATTAATAGATAACCAATCATAAGTCAGATGGTATGTTTGATAATAATGTGATTGTTTGTGACAATCTTATTATCGTTGTTCCCGCAGTATTTTTTTTCCCTATCTTAAATGTTTGAGCTTTAACACAAACACAGGATTTGTGCATGGCTGTTTCTAGTTTTCTCATAAACTGGCCATTACGTCTGTGTTTTTATGAAATGTGTCAGACACCCCCTTTTTCCAGAAGAACACCACTCAGCTGTAATTCAGGTTTTAAGGCACCACTGACTTCCCATAATGCACTGTAAGGCTGGGCTTTCCACAAAGCCCAGAGTGCATTGCAGAAAGTAGATAGGCTGTGTGTCTTTGGCAAACACATCTGAGTGCATGGTTGTGTGTCCAACCTCCTGGCCACTAACGCTTTTCACTGCGAGACGCTCTGGTGCTGTTAGGGTCTCAGGAAAATTTTGAGCAGTAAACGTGTTTCTTCCCTGAAAATGTGCACAGTTGGAGCTGCTCTGTTTTACTGTCGGCACAACGATGATGAAATGTGTTTCTCTGACCTGCGGGGCACCGCGAGCTTCAAGCTGCGCTTCAAAACACCGGCGCCTTGCTTGGGAAAAGCGTGCTCGGCTGAGCAAGAGCGGCTGGAGGCGGGCAGGCAGAGTGCGGGCGGAGAGAGCCGTCTCCGGCGCTGTCGGTTGTGAAATTCACATTGTCACACGTCGACCTGGGTGCTCCTCTGTTTTGTCACAGAACTGGTGTCCCCAGAGAGCAGTCAGTTATGATTACCAGTCCCACGAGAGAGGACCGCCTGAGCTGCGTGCGGTCTGTGTGCCGAAAACCCCCACACTCACCAGGGGCTGAGCTCATCCAGAGCCGCACCTGTCAGTAAGTGCAGGACGGCTGTGGAGACATCACCGGCACTTCTTATCACGGTCTCTTTGTGTTGACAATCCATATGATTTCAGCTGACGTTTGGCCTAACTCCACCTCAGTGAAATAAATAAACGTTCAAGAGGAATTGGAGAAACTGAAATTCACAGAAATGAAGACTTGTGACTGTCATAATTATTAGCCACCTACCCTATAGTCTATTGTGGACAAGTTGTTAAATATTTTGGTTGTCAGACCTTGGAAATTATGGATATGTGACAGAGGAAGTAGTCTACAGTATATGATATATTATCAGTATCTGATATCAAAGTGTAACTTCATATACTATATATATTTCTGCCCTCATTTGGGGCTTTGATGGCACCCCTGGGACGGATGCCACCCCTAGCGGTTGCCTATACAGGCTTTGCCCAGGGTCGGCTCTGCATCCATGTGACCATAATTGTGCAATACTAAACATGAGATGTGGTCTTTAGCTGTGATACAGCTTGTGTAATATGTTTCAGCCAGAGGAGGAACCAGGTCTGTCTTCTGTTAAAGGACCGTGGTTCATGTGCACCAGGCAATGGCTGCATGTGGCATGACACGTGCTGGGAAGGAGCGAGCCCCGTTTGAAGACTGTGGGTTGGCACAGTCCGGTTCTTAAATGGATTCTTAGGACCCAGCTGCACCTTTGCTTAATGGACGTAAGGCCTACAGCCACTGTGACATTAATTCAATCCTGTTTAATATCTAATTATAATCAAGACAATCATGCAAATGTTAGACATTATTGAGACTTTGTCTGTTGTTAGTGCTATGAGGCCATAAAATGAAATTAAAACTAAAATTAAAATGTAAATGAGAAAAATGAATTGCAAATCCAAGAAATGGGCGCAGTGTGCTGCTACAGCTAATTCTCTGTCAAGGTGAGTATGTAAACCATTTATTATGAGATGCAAATCCTTCTTCTGAGCACAATGTTCTGCATGAGCTGAAACATCGTTCATTATGATGTATGTTCATTAGAAACCTGGATCAAAAAGCAGGAGCGAACACACGAAACCAGAATGCTGTTAATAACATCGGCCATTTTTCAACAGATCTGGGAAATGTTCCTGACTGTTTACTGCCAGTTACAAAGGTGTACACTGATCAGCATGTAGAAACGTTTTAAAGCAGGATGCTCTTATCTGGTGGGGAATCTTCTCATCCCAGGTTTGATGTACCCTTGAGAGGATGGAGCCACTTATCTTACTAAATGCAATAACAAGGAGTAATTTTGCAGTGTACTGCTGTGATGTTATACCTTGCAGAAGTGGTTCATGTGTACTTGCATAAGAAAAGGTGATTAAAGATCTTTATTAATCACATTTGGTCAAGTCGAAAGTACATTTAATAAAACACATCATATCAAAAGGGCAAAAGAGAGTCTGTGACAGAGCTATCATTACTACTGCTAAAATACTTCTTCTGCTGCCGATTCTGTCATTACTACTGCTAAAATACTTCTTCTGCTGTTGATTCTGTCATTACTACTGCTAAAATACTTCTTCTGCTGTCGATTCTGTCATTACTACTGCTAAAATACTTCTTCTGCTGCCGATTCTGTCATTACTACTGCTAAAA
>JABJVR010047052.1:0-29210 GCA_025773905.1 Chitala chitala
CCCCCCCCCCCCCCCCCCCCCCCCCCCCCCCCCCCCCCCCCCCCGCCCCCCCCCCCCCCCCCCCCCCCCCCCCACAGCGAGACCGAGAGAAAAAGAGACGGAGAGAGACAGAGAGGGGGAGAGAGAAAGACAGAGGCAGAGAAAAAGAGGGAGAGAAAGGGAGAGAGGGGAGAGACAGAGGGTGAGAGAGATGGAATGATAACGTAAGAATGAGGAAAAAGGAGGTTAGGGAGACTGAGAGAGAGAAGTACAGAAAATACCCAACAGCAGTAACAGTCACGGTTCTGGCAAGAGAGTCACGAGGCAACCAGAGTGTCGTTCGGTGGTGGGTGCAGCCAGTGGAAACAGAGTGACAAAGGAGATAGAGTCATCAGAAGGATTAGTCCGGGGGCACACTGCCACAAGCAGGCGGCTCTTCTAATGAACAGAACGCAAAGAAAGCGGGTGGGTCAGAGAGCACAGTCACTGGGATCACCAGCCACAACGTCCACCGATTCCAGATGAGGAGCACCTATATCTGGGGGGAGGGTGTGTGCCCCCCCCCCACTCAGCAACAATGTGGCCATGGCTTGAGGCTGACACCGGAGACCTCTCCGCTGTTGTCTCTCACACGCTCTGTCTGTCTGAGCCCAGTTTTCTGCAGGAGATAAATCTCTATGTAAACAAACATACGGCCCAGGAGAAAAGCAGAAGGATTCCATGCTGGCCTGTCTGCCACAAGTCATTTAGCCTGCAGGACCATGATTTATGGCTGCGCTTTTGATAAATTCATCTCTTCACGCAGAATGAAAACATTCGCTCCCTTATGTGATTTTTTTATTAATCTCTCCCAACACAAGCACCAAGAATCAATTTCTACCACTTACAGAAAGATAGAACAAGCAGCAAGAATATTTATAAATATGTAAAATTTTATTGTGTATTTGTATCACACAGTATTACAAAATAAAAATGACACATTAGCAAATGCAATAATTAGATTTTACATGCTGTTATTGAATTTGCGTTTCCTGACAGACTCTGTTAAAACACTCAGCTCCTGAAACTGCACATGAATAACACTCACATTTCTTTCTGTAGCAGGTATATCAAGAGCATTTTTACATAGCTAATATATTTTACCCATTAGTAGAACTGAATATTTTAGGGAAGTAATTCAGCACTCAGCGTCAGAGGTACAAAAGGATGACCGTCACAGAACCAACAACAGTCAGCTTTGAGGGCTACGTCCCCACAACCCACAGCACCACACAACTAGGCCTCAAAGGCACCAAGCAATTAATCTGTAGGTGAAGTGACAGAGCTGCTGTTTTTACCATCATACCTTGCTATTCATTACAATCTACTCACAGCCATGACCACGGTAAGAGCATAAGGCATTCAGCCATGAAGAGGCGGGAGAAGGGGTTACGGCCAAGCCTGCATCTTCTCAAAACACCAGCCCCACCTGGACATCTACCACTCTCTCTAAAGCAAAGAACCATGCACATTTCAGAGGTGTGGCTACACAGTCCTCAGTGTTGACATGGATACACAGTCCTCAGTATTGACATGGCAACACAGTCCACAGCGTTGACATGGCTACACAGTCCTCAGTGTTGACAATGCTAAAACGTCCTCAGTATTTACCAGGTCTTCCAAATGTTACTTACCAGGTGTATGAAACCGTTCAGATTGCATCGTTCTTCGCTCACTGACTCTTATTTCTTCTACTTTGGTTTTTCAGCAAACAGAATGATAGTTTTCAAAAATTGTAAATTTAAAAGATACAATCAACAGGAATGTGTAGGAGATGACTCCTACAGACTGTGACCACCTCCACAAATCCAGTCATAAAACGCACACGCAATAAGTGTGTATTTGTGTATGTAGACACACGTCACACGCGGAGCTCCCACCCCATCACCATAATGATAGGCGCCCTTTCGACAAGCACTGCCTTTTTAAAAATTTTATCTTTTAACCATTATCAAGTCAACATAGTTAAACAGCAATGTAACATAACTGAAAGATGTAATTATGTTAGATGTCTTACTGCAGAAGTGTGCAAGAAAAAATCATGTGCGTAGATAAATTGTGCAATTGGACTCTGGATGAAAATATAATTCACCCTCTAATTAATACGGAACATGATCGCTGGTCTGAGGGGAAATATCTCATAAGGCTTATCTAAGCTGGGAGAAATATTCCATACTTCATTCCACAGAGAGACAAACTGCACTAACTGTAGCCCCTCCCCTCAGCCAGCTGCTTTGGAGAATACAGGGGAGCAATTTCCTCAACCAGTAGTTAAAAAAACAGTAGAGTAGGATAATCCCTTCTTAGGCCAAACTGCATAGAATAAAACAAACTCTTTCAAATGTCTGCTTTTATTCCTGCAACACCCCCCCTCCTTCACCACCCCCCACGGTCAGCATCATTCATTCATATCAAACCCATGTAAAAATGGGCATTAAATTACCCTGCCACAAGCCCTCAGAGAGTCCTCCTGTTTTTCAGAGGGCTGCAATGGTGAATCTTCATGTCAAAACAATCAATAAAAAGTTTCATCTCAAGGGCAAGAGAAGAGGGGAGCTATCTGGTAGAAAAAGGGATTTCCATCATTTACTAGGTTGAACTGGCCTGACAATTTCTTGCAACATACATAGAGACATCAGATTTTCAAGGCTTAAGAAAACTGTAACAGGCACAGTGATGTTGATAGCTTGCCACGCTCTTACGCAGGGCTTCGGTGGCTCCATGGATAGAACATCAGGCTGAGATGCAGAAGTCTCCCAGGTCGAATACCAGCTCAGCTGCCAGGTGCATCCCTGAGCATGACACCCAAATGCTAGCTCCCCGGGCACCGTACATGGCTGCCCACTGCTCCCCCAGGGGATGACTTACAGTAAATGCAGAGAACCAACATTGTTGTAATGTGTATATGTACTCAGTGACAATAAACTACTGTTCTATATTAACCATTTTAATTTTTAATGTTATTTTTCTCTAACGTCCAACAAGGCAGGATGACCACAGAACATACGTGATTAAACTGATACAGTTCAGCTATGCTGCAAATCCAGCTTTGGAGGCTTACTGAAAATACTGACATACCTAACAGGCTATGTGTTGTCACTTCCTGTAAACTCAAGTCTCTGGCTTCTCACCTTTTGCAGGGTCACCAGCCGGTGAGGGGTTCCAAGCCACTAATCACACAGCACTGCCTAATTACCCCAATGACACATGGCAGCATTTTCTGCCCCATTACCCTTTAAACCCCCATTGCTCACTTTGGGGTTCCTGAGTCTCTCTCTTGTTCGAGGAGTCTCTTTCGTCAAGGTCATGTTCTGGAGAAAAGGAGCCGGTAAAATACAAAAGCAGGAGGGGAGAAGTGAGTGTGGAGCCTCGAGGTGTCCGCACTAAGCTGGAGTGGCTGCCAGTATGAGTCTTGTCCTTTGCGGAGGGGGTGCGGTTGGGGAAGGCCACCAACATCTCAAGCCAAAGCTTTACCAAAGCTTTTCTCCAGCACCACTTGAGCCACTGTCAAACTAAGGCTTAACCAGCACCACGAATTTGAGTGTCAGAAGTCCAAACTCACGAAGTAAACAGTATCAGATATAGCCGACTACTGCACTTCTGAGGACTGCAGATGATTTCGACCCAGGTGGCATTTATGCGACATTTAGTCAACTGGTCAGTTGGTATGTGAATGTGTAACATGCAGCTGAGGTCATATAAATGCAAGCCGCTCTTACACTGTGAATTCAGAGTGTGAATCTTTGTCCCGCTCTTCGCTCACAGATGTGTCTCTGTGAAAGCAGACAGCGCTGGCTGCTCTCAGTGCCGGCCTGCTGTGTACTGTTACAACCTGCCAATAGCTGCTGCCCGTTTCCCAAGGAAACACGAATGCCTCCCCACTCAATGTGGCTGGTTAGCGCCTGGCATTTGTAACAGACTGTAAATAAGCCAATCACGGAACGGCAGGGAGCTGCTGAACTCACCGACTGATGTGCCGTGTGTATTCACACACAGTAATGGATGACAGGACGCTAATGTGCACAAGTGAGGAGCAACTGACACACAAACCTGGGAGGCATCCCTTCTCCATGAAACAATTTTAGTAGGAAGACATTTTCTTGGGTAAAAAAAAGCCATGAAAAGGCTTAGGAGGTGAAAAGAGTTGGGAGTTTTCAACAGAATAATAACTGAGCCAGGGCCTAGACGAGGCTGACAGGACAGGTACGTCTGGAACGCACAGGCACCTGTTACAGGCAGACGGATGACAGTCCTGATCAGTGTACTCAGAGTGACTGATAGTGTGTCTGAGTGTGTTCACGCGTACACACTGGCATGACGACCACTGCACAAACAACTTGCTACTGTGATTAGGGCTCATTTGGACATTAAAAACCGTTAGATTTTAGGAGATTTTCAACTGTAAACGATGCCCCCCCACAACGGCTGCACAAAACCATCATGGAATCTTTCAAGAAAACCTTGGCTGAGCTGTCAGAGTTCACCAGTCATTATGTAGAACCCACAGCACAGCTTACAGTAAAAAACTCAAAAGAGTAACCAGAATTACTAACAAAACAGCAGTGTACAATACCTCAGTATTTTTCCTAGTACAAATAAGTTTTCTATTAGGGGGAGGAGAGGGTGTTCTTCTCCAAAATAATGTAGGTGTACAGACTTGAGATCTCATTCCTGCTGCCAAACCACCCGACATTCAAACTCCGTCTGCACAGAAAGACAAAGCCACAGGTGTGAGTATCCATTTAAACAAAACACATCCAGGTAGCACAACTCCTGGAGTGTGTTTATACCAGTTACTCTTACCTCTGTGGGCCAACTCTCCCCTCGCCATTCCCAAACATTTGTGATGCGGTTGCTTTCATTAACATAATTTGTCATTAACGTAATTCAGGTACTCAGGTGAGGTTTATAGTCACAGTCAGAAACCACCTTTTGGGCTACTGGGTTTACAATGTCTGTATTTATAGGTTTTGTTTATCTGTGTTTTTTTGAATAGGTTTTCCTGTGGAGAGCAGTATCAGTCAACACCACGCAAGTCTGCATTTTGGCATGAACGCTGGATTGTACAGAGGATCCAGCTCTGGTTTATTCAGAAGAAAACACCAATAATCTGGAGCTTTTGTGCATTTCTGGGGAAAAACAGCCACACTTGTTCTAAGCAGATCTAACAGTTCAGTTACACAATCTGCCTTTACATTTCCTCGCCCTGTTAGATTTCCACCAGGCAATATTTCTCAATAAGCCCTTAACAGTGACCTGACCAAAAAATATAAATAACAACATATGATGCCAATCTACACTCCCACAACTGCACAGACAGGCAAAACAAAATGCAGTTTCTGAATCTATTGGGTGCGATGTGAAAATGCACATTCTCTGTAATGACACCATACGCTGGAATATGGCTCTAGCTTCATGGTTTACATATTCGGATTTTATTATTGTTTATCAATGATTTTTTTTTTACCAATCAGTTGTTTTGCTTTTTCAAAATCTTTACTGGAACTGTTTTGGGAAAGCTATATATAAATAAATTGACCAGAACTGAATTAGAACGCTTGCATATTGTTAAAACATTCAGTCTGCTTTCTGAGGGCCATTTACATTGACCATTTGAGAATCGATACTGTAACGTTTGATCTGTAAATGTGTAAATCCTGTGCAGTTTTGAAGCACGCTCCTCCCCAGGGCTGCTGAATTCGGGCTGCTCCTCTCTCCGGCTCTGGTGATTACATCGCTTTGACGCCTTGGCTGTAATCAAAGCTGTCAGTCTCCCACTGTGCCATCGCCCACATCCCCTACCTCTGCCGGTCTGGCTAATAAATCCCAAACAAGCTAGCTTCCGGAGACAGTCAAAAGCCACTAACAGGTCTGAGAATGCGGAACTCAAGCCTTTGCATCTAATACTGGTAATAAACAAGTTTTTTAATGAGGCGTAAATAAAATGAGACGTAGTACTGAAGTGTACACAAGCTCCCGTGTAAGTCACAGTGTAAAACTGCAGCAATACTGGTGATTATTTAGGGAAATGTTAATATAAAATTCAACTTTAAAAGTGGGGTGTTCAGCTCCTCTTGCAAAGCCATTCATTTCTCCTCATACATGGAATCTCACTGTTCCTCACTGCTCCACATGGTGTCTCACTGCTCCTCACAGTCTCACTGCTCCTCACTGCTCCACTTGGTGTCTCACTGCTCCTCACTGCTCCACATGGTGTCTCACTGCTCCTCACAGTCTCACTGCTCCTCACTGCTCCACATGGTGTCTCACTGCTCCTCACAGTCTCACTGCTCTTCACTGCTCCACATGGTGTCTCACTGCTCCTCACAGACTCACTGCTCCTCACTGCTCTACATGGTGTCTCACTGCTCCTCACAGTCTCACTGTTCCTCACTGCTCTACATGGTGTCTCACTGCTCCTCACAGTCTCACTGCTCCACATGGTGTCGCACTGCTCCTCACTGCTCCACATGGTGTCTCACTGCTCCTCACAGTCTTACTGCTCTTCACTGCTCTACATGGTGTCTCACTGCTCCTCACAGTCTCACTGTTCCTCACTGCTCCACATGGTGTCTCACTGCTCCTCACAGTCTCACTGCTCTTCACTGCTCCTCATAGTGTCTCACTGATCCTCACTGCTCCACATGGTGTCTCACTGCTCCTCACAGTCTCACTGCTCTTCACTGCTCCACACATCTCCTCATAATGTCTCACTGCTCCTCACAGTGTCTCACTGCTCCTCACAGCCAACATCTCACTGCTCCACAAATGTCCATAGTGTCTCAGTGCTCCTCACAGTGTCTCAGTGCTCCTCACAGTGTCTCACTGCTCCTCATTGGTCCTCACAACATTTCACTGGTTCTCAGTGTTGCAGGTTTACCATCATGTTTACCGTCTGCCTTGATTTCCAGCTTATGGGTGGGGTCCATCACTCCTGCAAGCAGACATGGCCTCTTGTTACAATTCATTTCTCCTCCACTCCTCAGGGAGGCCTTATCTTTGGGATGTTTGCCAAATGGGAAAGGGAAGGGGAGAGAAATCTCATCTTCAATAAAGCACACCCACTTAATCAACTCTAAATCCATCCCAGCTTACTGGTGAAACCACAGGGTGGGGGGGGAACTCTGCCAGAGAGCTCATGCACTGGAGCGCATGTAGAAGCACCGCCCTCACTCCACACAGAAAGGAGTGACGAGATTCTGACAGCTCCAGCAGAAACTTCACCTCACTTCACATTACAGCTGGGACCAGGGATGGTGGCCTTGAACAGCAGTGGGGTCTTTGCTGCTATCTCTATCAGATAAAATGTGATTTGAGCCTTTAGGCTTTACCCATTTTGGTACTTCAAACAATGACATCATCAATGCCGTGGCAACAAACAGTAACAAATATGTGCACACTGTAAGATTTGTATTGTTCAGAGCAAGGCCAACTGATGAGAAAACATCTATGCAATTTGGGGAAAAAAAGAAAAACATAAAAATACAAAAAGAAAAGAGGATGATGCATGTGCAGAGTGGCCAAGCCGGGCTGGGTGGTTAGTTACCCATCACCCCCTGACTGTCTCCCTCCCTATAAAACAGCCCACCTCCTCCCTGCCTTACTTTAGAGGCAGGTAAATTTTACAGCTCTGTGGCCTCTGATTCCTGATGTCTAAACATCTCTTAAATCACTCGCTGAGCCAGAAGAAAGAGGCAGGTTTAAAGTCTCTCCAGAAATGTAATCAGACACGCCTGATTTCTGCAGCTTCTGTTTGACTACAATCTGCTTATCATGGATGCAAAAAAAAGTAAAACAAATTTAAAATGTTACACAGAAAGCGGCTCGTCTTCCTAACCCTTCTGTATGTTTTGTCTTTCGCGAGGCAGAGACCGGGAAAGCAATTACACGGCACATAACACTCAGCAGAGGTGCCGTACATGTGACACACGACGCCCAGATGGAGGTGGCAGCAGCATGGCAGCACAAGGGCAGCCGTCTGACGGCTGGTTATTGTGAAAACAGCAGAGGGCACGCGTGCGCGTGCTCCACGTGTTTCGAAGGCAGATGTGGGGCCAGGAAGGTTCAGCTGATAGAGTTCGAGGTGCGAGATCTCACCCACTTCAGTAAAATCCACTGCCCTGTTCCCACTGAGTGCAGACTGAAATCACACTTCTGCCCACTTATTTTACATGCTTGATCAGCCAAAAAATCTTAGCAACCCAGAGCCTGTTCCAAAGAGACATCGGTCCATCACATCACGTCACATCCAAACAGAATATTCTGGGAGCAAAGAATATGGGACGTAGAGCTGGTTTCCGACCCTGGAAAGTGGCCGCCATGTCACACACTTTAGCCTAGCATGGTCATGTGATTCTCCAGCCCATAATAAATAAACAGTCAGCATAAAGAGCGAGGCAGGGAAATGAAAAGCTGTCCACATCCTCCTGGTGAAGGCGTCTGCTAAGGAAATCCGCAGTTCACTCATAGTGCCCACTGCCAGGAATCATGCCCATCTGTTTGCCATCCAGAGACGAAGAGGAATGCCTACCCTCACCCCAGGGGATGGACTAACTGCCAGGACAAGTACAGAGAGGAAAGCGTATGAGCTGCACAGACCACAGACCCCCCAGGATCGGCTGCCGTGCTGGGCTGCTGCTCCACTGATGACTAGCTGAATACACAGCTGCCCACATGTTGCAGTACAGAGCCACACATGCCATCCGCTCTGCTGGCCAACCTGTCATACACGATAACATCAACGCAGCCATGAAACTGTTCTCAAAAATAATCCACCTTTCTTGTTATTGTTCCCTTAATGGTGTTATTTTACTCCCCAGGGGTATGAAATAGAACTCAAAAAGACAGCCCAACTCTGAGGGGCTTTTGACAGACGAGCTAACGATGAGCTAATTCTGCTGCTAATTATTTTATTAATCCTGGCACCTCGGTCTTTCCGGAAGGGCCCTCCTGGTGAGAGGGGGGAGCAGGTCAGGCAAACAGAATATGGCCTCTGGTCAAAGTGCGATCATAATGAGGGTCTCAGGGTTTTGTAGGGGGGGAAAGAACCATTATCTGTGTGATTTGTGACCCAAAGCTATGCAGTTCATTGCATTTGAAGGTTTCTGTTGACGAAGACAACAACTCTTGCTGTTCAGGGTGAGTTATCAGGGCTGGTCACTGCTTCACAGCCACAAGTCCAGGGTTGTGAGTAAGAGGCTTCTGGTGTCATTAGCGGAACCCTGTCCAGATTACCCCCCTTCTCCTGCCCAATTCTTCACAGCGTTCAGTGTCAACGCAGGCACCACTAGCTGGCTGCAGACTGGACCTAGGGTGAGCTGTAGCCAACATGTCTGTTTGACTGTTTCATCTCCTTCAGACTGCTACACACCTTTCAGCCTTTTTATCCTGCTCAAGTTGCTTTATAACACATTATGTGCTAAAATGATTAGCCTTTATTTGTTTTACGTACGCACGCACACACACTCCACAGGAACAGCTGGGTACTATATAGCACAGAATACCAGTCCACTATGTTTTTTGCAGGAGTATAACCTTCACCATCTTTGAACTGTTGCCTTTGGTGATGAAGTAATGTTTAACGACAGGCTCAACAGAGTATTGGCATGCCTGCAAACAGCACATTATTCTGTTAATTTCTGTTACTGGGCCTGAACAGAACTTCTGAGTGGCGACCATAACTGGCCACCACTTTCTTGGTCCATGGACAGGCAATTCAAAGCCCTTAATTCCCTGTCTTTGTGTACCATGTTCACTGCCCAGGCAGAAAGACATCACACACTGTGCTATTCTGCTGCCACTCCTTCAGCTCTAATGATGGTGCCACATTTGTTGTGGAATTGTTGTGATGATCTTATGTAATGTCTCAACATTTATTTTCGACCACATTTGCATTAATTTTTTGCCAAGATCTTTCAGTGGCGGCCAGAGAGTGGGAGCATTCTGTAAAGTCTTCTCGAGGACATCCCAGAGACTTTCAATGGGGTTAAGGTCTGGACTCTGTGGTGGTGGCCAATCCATGTGTGACAATGATTCCTCATGCTCCCTCAGGCACCGTTTCACAGTTTTAGCCCAACAAATCTTGGCATCCTGGATTATGCCATCAGGGAAGAAAAAGTCCATTGATGGGAGAACCTGGTCATTCAGTAGATCTGAACACTCAGCTGACTTCACTTTATTGCTGCATAATGTTCCTGAGCCTAGACCAGACAAATGGAAGCAGCCCCAGATCATAACACTGCCTCCAGAGGCACACCGCAACATAATTTTTTGGCAGGGCAGTGTATATGGAGCACAGCACCACATACACATACGGAGACTCGTAGAAAGCCCTGCTCCCTACCTTTCAGAGTTACTTTCAAAGAAATCTTTTACAGGTTGTGGCATCTGGGGCTGTGATGTTCATTCCTGGAACCAAGTGAAAAACAATAAGTACCTTGTTATTGTGAGTAAACACAGTGTACACTACAGATTGTTTTTATGACTGTTTCCACATGCAGGGATAGCAAATGTGCACAGGATTCCAAAGTGGGGGGGTGGGTGAGCAGAAGGTACACTGCTTTGGGGCCTGGGGTGGGGCACCGTGGGTTTTGCATCAGTGGCACCTTCCCGCTGCCTGTGCAAAAGCCACAGACGGTAAACAGCTGTACATTGGCTCAAAAATACATACATATACTTCCTCTCTGAGTCGTGCTGCAGGCATCCATTGTCAAGAAAATGAGATGACCTGACGAAGTGGAGCCCGGCGCTTAAGTACGTGAGAAGAGTTTTGTTGCTTTCTGTGTCACCAGCTGACTAAGGTTTGGTGTTTCCTGCGTGGCTGAGAAGCATCGTCACTTGTTCAGGTTTTGCTGAGCGAACCGCAGTCTCCTTGGAAGCAGATAATGCTAATGGACAGTTGACAGAAACGTGCCATTTTGTAGCGATCGCTGTCAAAGGGACACATATTGAATGCAGTGACAGGGCAAAAAGCCCAGGCCACACTGCTCCCATTGGCCACAACCAAATCCAGTAAAAATTAGTGTTGTGCACTAGAACACATGACCTGAATTAAAAACAAATGTTTAAAATGAGGAAGTGGTGGCAGATGCCATTTGCACAGCAAGTTGTCATGAAAGAGACCTGTGCTAAAGGGATGCGCCGGTGTTATTCTGTGGGGTCCTCATGGTTAACAGCAAGGGTCCCTGGGAGAGAACACAGTAAAATCCCTTTTGTATAAATGAAATACGCACCTTAAAATTACAGGGAAGAGCTCTCACTAGCTGCTTGGGTTCTGCAGTTGTAACACAGCAGCGACTGTGATCAATTGGAGCTATTAGCACCCGAGTGGGTGACTGAATATTTCATACGAACAATTTAAACTGGGGGTGTGAGGGTGGTGATTTACTACAGTGGATCATCGCTCTGACTTCACTGCACCCAGGCGTCGCCAGCCTCTGCCACAGCACTCTAATTGCTCATTAGTTATTCAACATTGTGGCTTTTTACAGAAAAATGAAACACATTATCCTAGTGGAACTCTTGTCAGGCAAAAGAACGGAAGTAGCAACACCCGTCACCTGTCACACCGTAGCTGAAGCTGCTGCTTTCACAGGTACTAACCCATGTACAAAGGTAAAAAAGATCATCTCAGGTCACAGGGGTTGAATACTTGCTCACAGGGAGTGAGCCACTCCAAGGTTCTGATTGGAGGAGGCAAGACAGCTGCCACAGGGCTCTGATTGGAGGAGGGCAAACAACTGTTGCAGGGCTCTGATTAGAACAGATAGCTGCTCTGGCGGTGTTCTTGGAAGAAGCTACAGGGTGTTGCACATATTTTCGTAGTCTCCAATCTTACATAGAGAACTATCAACACACACCTCTCAAATGACATTTAGCATTATTTTTTACCAAAGACAGTGGTCATCCTTAATCATCTAGAGCTGACATTGGCAGGCCTGCCTCATGTCTGCTTCTTGGCATCAAGCAACATTAAGTGAGAACTGAGCCGCAATAAAAGCCAAGTAGGAGCGATTCCAGCTTCCCTCCTACACCCCCAAGAGCCTGACTCACTCGCTTTCCTCTTCCCCCACTGCCAGCACAGGAAACGGGTCCCATTTGTTAGCGTCTGTTTCCACAGGGCACAGAATTGGCGCCCTTCCACATACCACACACTTCCTGCAGCGTGTTAATGCACATAAAGTCAGAGTGAGTGGCACTGAAGTGCAGGACACTTTTCAGCCTGGGGTAGGGCACCCTAGAAAAAGCTTCACACGCACACACACACACGTTCCACATAACAGGCTGTGAGTAAGTGATCTGGCACACGGAGCGTGTACACTGGACGTCCTGCCATGAGCACACCAGTGAGCTAAAGGTAAAATATACAGATTGATTATGAGTGATTTGACCACTCTTTCAGAGTGAGACCATGATCGGGCTGTGGCTCACACAGCAGAGTGTGTATCTGATAAGCCTGTGCACTCTGCGTAAGAACACACTCTTCGGAGGGCCTTGCTGATTCAGTGTCACGGAACTGCTCAGAACTGTGCTGCCTTGTGGTCTCTAGCCCTGCTGTTGCGCTATATTCACATTAGCCTGTGAAATGGGGTGAAACACTGAAACATCACGTGTCCACAGCAGAGCGGGATCAGAGGGAACCAGGCAGACTGTCTGCATGCAGTACAAATGACTGTGTGTGCGTGTTATGCACGCACATGGTATGCAGACATGTGAGCTGAAACTCAAGGCACACGTCAGTCCCCCGCAGCCCTCCCCAGGAGTGCTAGCTGAATGTTCAGCTGAACGCATGGCTGAACCACACGGACTGAACATTTTGCATTCTATTTGTAGGCAGCCAGGGGGTCTGGAGCAGTAGAAGACAGCATTTCCACCTGGAAAGGATGCTCAGTGGAGTGGACTGGAGTGGAGTGGAGTGGTGTGTGTGTGTGTGTGTGTGTGTGTGTGATCTACATGACAGATGATCAGCAGGTCTTCTGGTCTGTGAAGATGCCCTCAGTCCCATGAGAAACAAACTACACAAAAGTGGTTCAGTTACAGGTCTAAGCAAACACAGAATTCAGCACAGACAGGGTGATAATCACTATGCATACACAGTGATCATCACCACACACACTCACACACAGATCATCAGTACGCACACACTGTGATTATCATGGCACATTGTTAAGGGTGTTAGTTACCTTTGTTACACCATTTCTGCAGAGGACAGTGCCAAAGCAAGACAGTTTGAGTGATTGTGCACAAACACAACAGAAACACCATTTTCATCTTCGGGGGTGTGGGTGGGGGGGTTGTAACACTGAAATGAGGGTGTCAAATCTGTAAACGACACAGGGTGTCACTTACCACCAGCGACAACGGTCTCTTCCAGGACACAACGCCAATCAGACCAGACAGCAGCACCTGACGGGAGACAGCAGCACAGGTGAGCGGACTGGAATACTCCACCTGAACACACACGTAGGAGTACAGTGTGTCCACAACTGTTCCATGTAGTCCTCCCGACATTCACTCTTAGACACACTCTGCTGCACTGACCTCACACACTGAAGCAGAAGCACAGCCACCTACCTGTTCTGCACACCTGTTAGCTTTTACCGCACAAGCACCGACGTCCACATTTTGCTGTGGCTAGCCCTGCACTAACTCTCAGTCTAGTACATGAATACTAATGTTGTCCAGGACAAACACTGTCTTCAAATGCACAGCTCGCATAATGCCAAAGTCTCTAAAAACACACACAACCACACCGCACACATCTGGTCACGCTGTTTAACGTGTTAAAATGTTTTCATTCCGAGGTTCTTTTTTTCTGTGCTCCCGCAAGGCTGGATATAAAGAGCGTCAGGGAAGGTCAGCGTTAATGAACGCTAATTATTATAGCTATAAAACCTGCTACACAAGGTGATACAGAACAACTGATACTACCAGAAAGGTGAACGCAGTAATGCTGAGTAGCCATCACACAACTGGCTGTCTGTACACCACAAAGCCCTGTAATGCCTTCATGACAAGCCATAAAATATAGAATAGATAAAGCCAATTAATTATCCTGTCCAATCAGTGTGAGTGGATGGACTTCTTAATTTATGATATGTTCTTCATTTATTAAATAAAAATATGTGACAAGATAATTGAGTGTATCCAACGGGACATCAGATCTAACCTGAAATAACGCCAGCAACAGAGAAATTCTAGTCTTCTGTGTTTACAGTAATTAATGAGAAATTCACTTTGAGAATCATCGTCCTCCTGTGTTCAGAAGAGGTGAAGCTTCCCAAAGTTTTGAGAGCAGGTACTGAGATCGGGGCCGGCACACAGCAAGCAAACGAACTGTGATGGACGACCCACTTAAACTGACGCCCAGAAAGAATTTGCTTTAAATGATAATTTGACTTATTGTCCAGCTCATATTTGTTTATTAAAAAAACATCCGTTCTCCAGGCAGATTTCAAAATTTATTTAATTATTGTCCAATTTCTTTTCCCATAGAGAGGCGAGGAGTCTGGGTGGTGGAGGGGGTGTGGGTGGGTGGATGATTCTGATCCTATTTTGCTCTCATGAATTATTAATGTAGCGCGGAGAGGAAAGCTGACGGGGCTCTTGCTCAAACACTCAGCTGCCGTGGGAGTCGGCACCCAGCTCTCCGTTCTGCTGATGGGTCCCGGCTGGTTCACCACATGGTAAATCTGTGCTGGCTGTCAGGCTGCCCAGTGAAATAGGTAAATAAAAAGCCAAACACTGTTGGTGCTGGAGGGCTGTGGGGTAAGCTCAGGGCATTCTGGACTGCGTTAATGACCATTCTCAAACCTCCAACACTGGCCATGCTCAAGCCTCATGAGGGGACTGTAAATAAACCACACCAATGGTGTTCTTCTTTTCTGATTCGCTGACAGTGCATTGTCATACAAACCCCAAAATGTTAATACAGGAAGATTTTAATCTTCTATTGTTCCACTTTTTTTTTCTCCCTCCTTAGAAATATGCTCAACAAGGTTATGACATTTTGTTGTAATACAAGACATACAGTATGCTGTGTACAGACACATTACTAACACACTACTCTCAAGTAAACAATGAGCTCCGTTCTGCATTATTTAAATATGAAGACGCTTCATTAAAGCAACATAAATGCATCATAGAGAGTAACCGTGCAGCTGACGCCTTCTATTCTCAGAGAAGATATGATCAAAAATGAAGTTATATACAAGCAAATACATCTCATGGATTAAAAACATACCCAAAAAGCTAAATCAATATAATGGCCTGTTTTTAGTTGCCTGTGTAAACAAAACAAGTGGTGTTTTAAATAAAGTTTGAGAGGGACATTCTTGGACCTCCCCATAGAACTAATCAGTGTCAGCCTGAAACCATAAAAACCCCGACCAACCACTTTGGCCTCATGTTAGCTTCATGTGGCAAACCCACTTCCTGCCCACTTTCTTAAGATGGCCAGGACTGACTTCCTTCATCAGGCTTGGGTTCAGCCACACACAGAGGCACTCTTGCAGGTGTTTGTACCCATTTAACTACGCCTCCTGGAGCCTGCTTTGATCAGAGCCATCACCATCTGAGTGGCGCCACCAACAGGAGGTGAGAAGTACTGCTGCGACTCAATGCGGCTCAGTGTGGCTTTCAGTTTTTTTCCTGAGCTAGGAGAGCTGCTATAGGCAGGCTTTAGTGCTCTTACCCAGCAAGGCACAGCAGACGCTGGATTTCAGTCACAAATGTACTTCATGTCTGTAACTGGAAGAGGCTAAAGAGACAGGAACTTCGATCTGTAGCTCAAACATCTCCACGGGATGATTCCGGTGTGTAGACATGAGGGTACTGGCTCTTACACGAAATCACATTGTGCCGCAATGCTGACTCTCTCAATTACAACAGTGCTGCTCCTGGTGTTCCTACAATATCTGGACATTTCCTTCCAAAGACTGGATGCCACTTCTGTTTCCATTCTGGGATCAGTCGCCATGCAGTGTGTCACTTAGCAACATCTACTAAATGGCAACAGATTTCCATTAGGCTTGTACTTTCCAAAAGCTTCATTGACTGTTTTTTTTTTTTTTTTTTTAAACTTGTCCATTTTTCATTACAGTATTTTACTCCAAGGAGTCAATCTGTCCATCAGTGATATAATGTATGGAGAATGCGGCGAGAGTCAGACAATGACAGCGAGTTCCTTGTGCCCGTGATTTATAACCCTTCAGGAGCGCAGCATCACTGACGTTAAAGTCAGCATGACAGTCAGAGAGCAAAAGCTTTCAGACGTACACCCAAACATGTACATAGCGGCAAACAGTCCACACTCACATGACCTTAGCGTACAATATAAAAGTACAAACACAGTCAAGCCTAATTCCTTACACACAGAATCTAAACGTACCCCTCCTTATTCAATGCTATTTCATATACAGAATAAAATAAAATATGAATAAAAGTATGTTTGTTTTGCGTGAAACTGCTTTGTCCCAGCTTCTCTGCGATGCACAGAAGGTTTGTGTCCCCCTTGTCTCCCTACCCACAATGCAGTCCTCTGAGACTGTCTGTCTTCATCTTCATATCATATTCTCAAATTGAGTTTACACCCTGGACCACCTCCAGAGGCAATCCCAAACGCCCCACCCATGGCAGTCACAGCCCCCCTACCTGCCCCCTGCCTGAGGGTCCTCCATTACGTGTGTTGTGATAACTGCTGCCCAGGCGTTAATTCCACATGTGAGCAGAAAGGAAAGATTGGCAGATGTTGTAGAGCTGAAGCTGCTGAGGGCAGGTGTAATCAGACAGCATGCCCCTAGGGGGGTGACATGGAGGAGGGACAAGCGGGGAAGGGCAGGTGTGGTGTCACTTCACGCTGATGTTTAGGAAACCTTTGGGAGGCTTTAATTAACAAGCTCTTGTGGCGGAGAAATAGGTTTGGGGGAGAGGTGTCAGAATGGCAGGCTCCACCCCCCGCAATCTTACTCTGTTCCCCCCAGCTCAACATGAGTCTGCCCACCACACAAATGCCCGGGGACAAACCCAAAGGCTCTGTACAGACTTTGAACAGTGAAAACTACATTACCCACAGACAAAACAGGACTGTCTTTAAATGAAATTCACAGGACAAAACAGACAAAACCATTTTCATATGAAACTCACAGACAGAAGAAAGCCATCTTTATGTGAGGTGCACTGACAAAAGAAGGTCATCTTCATAACAGACATGTATGAGGAACAAAAATGTCACTGAAAGCCCATGGACAGTTAGGACCACCTTCATATGAAACAGTGCAGCGGCGCTGTCTTCGTGTGAAGTTGATACACATGACAGCATTGGTTAGTGCTCAGCAGGGCCTTTGTGCTGACATCAGCGCACATTTGCTTTTTACTTCAGAGTCGTGTTTGAGAGCGAGTAAGATGGTACCGTTTCTGCATGAATGACGAGCCGGTAGTCGCATGTGCTGTTTATGCTTGTGTTTCTTTGTGTACTGTTCTGCATTTTGAGTGTCGGGTCAGCAAAGGTTCACGCGCTGCCTTGACCACCCGCCTAGCCCTCTACAAAATATATGCAGTCATATTAGACTCACGCTCTGTGAAGTCAGCCATTTTCGAGTAATTCAATATATTCCGACAGAATGAGATTCGCACATAAACGTTGACATGTTTGATCAAGTGTCCACAAGCAGACACATGCACAATGAGAGAAGAAAAGGTACTTAGGTCATTATAATTTTTCTTGTCAACACCCCATCAAAGCCCACGTTATACAACATAGGGATCCTGAAATTTTTCACAGACATTGGTCCAACTACGAGGGAAAGGGAACCACAGACGTTTCCCTGGCAACCATCCACTGGCTTAATACCAAGATCCATAATGATTTTCCACCTCTCCCAGAGTAGCAAGACACATGTGGCCTTACTGAAGACCACCCCCACATCCCACCACACATACACACACACACACACACACACACACACACACACACACACACACATATGAAAAACAAGTTATATGATGCTGCCACCTTTTATCCATCGTCTCCACGTGAACACAGAAGTGGGACTTCTTGTTTGCATAAACCCCAGTCCTGTCAAAACCATGAGCATCGTATCACATCATTTTGCACTCACATCCTCTACAATAAGAGAGCGAATTCCACATAAACCCCCAGAGGGAGGCCAATTCTCAAGTGAGATTGTTACTTTTGCCTTAGATGATCCTCTATATGGAAGCAGAAATCCTGTCTCCAAAAACATCCTAATTTATTCCATACATTTCTCAAGTTTCTTTGTGAAATCAGTCCAGAATACATAACTGAAGATCAGATGGATCTAAAAAGTATATCCTTAAGGTGTCGAACACAAATTTTACTATATGCCTACTCCAAGTGTCTCAGGACAGTATGGCAACTGCATTCCAATACCTCACCTTTTCTCTCTGCTTCTTGTAATAAAAAGAAGTTAAAAAAATCTTTTTAGAATTTTTTTATTTTTATTTTTCAGGCAACTCTCGTCCCATTTTTGGTCTTTTAATGCTGTTTGTCACCCTAAAGGCGATTTAGAAGAATTACAAAGACATTCGTACGTCTCTTGATGGCTGCTGATTCTCCTTTGTGTGTTTCAGTAGGGTCCAATGGGCCGCTCGACACTGACTCACTAAAGAAAATCCCCCCCCCGAAGTATAGAGTCTCTTCTACACATTTGAAAACCCATTCCTACCATGAAATTTTGTGGGTGTGACAGAATACAGACACAAAAATAGGTGAAAAGCAGTCAAACTCAACTCAGCCCAAATTGATTCAGATGCTACTTTTCAAAAAATTGTACCCCAAAACCACCTGAAATAGATCTAGCTAAGAGCCAGATGTGTTAGAGTGATCTCACCATGTGGTGTCACCAGTCAAAGTTAGAATAAAACATAAGGGAAAAAAACCAGGCAGAGGAATAAAAAAACTCTTATGGAAGCTACTGGAGGAAGAAGACATCGCTGGGGGTCCATGTCTTGACCATGATTGTCTAGCCATCATAGGCATCTCCTCTGGGTCTTGGGTTTGCTATGAAACCAGAAGGTTGAAGTGGCACAGATCAAAGATTCAGCCCTTGCTGCTCACACTCAGACTGCGTTCTGGGGACACAGGATGAGAGAAGCAGACAGCATCTTTCTGAGGTTGCTTGTTCACTTACAGATTACACAGGATCTGCACGCTGTCATTACATCCACTCTTACACTCGTTACACACCAGGCCTGCGGATCCTTACTGACACTGAAGTCGCTCACTGTTCCTGTGGGTCCTCGCTGTCGCTAAGTTCACAGAATGATTCTGCAGGTCCTCACTGGCACTGAGGGCACACAACGACCCTGCAGATACCCACTGGTATTGAGGGCACACAATGACCCTGCAGATGCCCACTGGCACTGACTTCCCTCACTGGCAGTGAGGTTGTCCACTGGCTGTGTGAGCACTCACTAGTACTGCAGGCCCTGAATCAGTGTCCCTGTGGTCGGGTGAGAGTCAAAGCCTTTCACAGGGGTAAACACTGCGGTACATCCAAAGTGCTTCTCGTTTAATATAGCCAGAGCTCCCAGTGGAGTCCGAGGCCTTCATAATAAAGGGCAGTCTGTGCTGCGCTCCCGTCAGGAGTTATGGAAGTCTCCGAGCTCCTGCCGCAGTAAAATCGGTCACTCTGTCCCTAGCACTTTAGCGAGCGTATTTTTAGACACGTGCCGAGCTGCTGTGGCAGTGCCGCAGCACTGCTCAGGGGCACTCCAACTGAGAGATCCACACGCTTGGAAAGACAAAAAGGTGTCAAAGCTGAAGGATACTGCCAAGACCCTCAGATCCCATGCTGGATTAAACCAGTCAGGCGGAGGGGGGAATCCCACACTCCTTTACAATTGGACAGTGCAGCCCGGAAATGAAACGGGCCTGGCAGAAGGTGGACTGGCTCCCTCCCAGCTTCTCTTGGTGGAACGTCCCCACAAGTCAATCCCAGTTTCACACACCAGAGCTAGAGAGGAAATCTCCCAATCTGTTCGGACATTGTGCCATTTTTTTTTTTTTAAGAATGCAATATAACACCCAAACTGGAAATTCTGTATGATGCTATGCCAATGCCCGTTCTAGTTCCTTAAAACCTCTTCAACAAATAGCCACACCACTTTAAACCCTGGATAAAAATCAAAAAGAAAACATGGCAAAAAAATCTGTTGAGGGCGGCATGACGTATGCTTTAGTGCGTTCCACACACAGAGTAAAGTATCAAACAGAATCAATGATGAATTGAGGCTTTTTTTATTAACACCAAACAGCAAGTCCATAACAAACACAGCAAACAACAAAATTTCTCTCAGGCTCTTTTACCAATGCTGGGATGAAAAATGCCAGAAACTAACGGCAAAGGAGGAGATCAGGCATCTGAGTTTATCGGTCTGTCTACCGCAAGACCAACAAACAAGCATAAATATAAAACTCAGGCAATGTGCAACAGCCGTAACCAATCAGCAAAGTTAATCAACAAAAGCCCTTCCTTGACTTTTTCTTCCAAAGAGAGAAGCCCTGCTCCCCCCCCGTTTCATCAAAACCACGACCAGTTTTTAATCGAGGGTTCACTAAAACCATGATGCCATCCGCTGTGTTTTTTTGAGTGTCCTGAGCCCGGAAGACCACTTTAACCTTTTCACATTAGAAAGCAGTCCAGAGGATTCTCAAAAGAACTTTCTAAGATGAAGTGTGGCACACAGGCTGAAGCTACAGAACTCCTCTCACATTTATTCATCTAACTCATGTCAGAATACCAAATGAATCCAGGGGCTACCGGGCTGCATTACCATCAAGCTATTAGCAGCTGATGTAACTCACGCGTTTCTGTGTTCTGCTTCATTGGTCAGCAGTACTGAAAACATAGAGCGGTTAGGCCTCAGGTGGTGAAGACTGGCTTTCCACAGGTATGCCCATATAGCATCACTAACAGCACAGCAAATCTGGCACTCTGATAGCAACAGGCTAAGCCAGCCTGGCTCCTCCTCTGTCCTCCTTCATGCAACCAGCAGGAGTATAAGCATGTGAAATGACAGCACTGGCTCGCCAACTGGTACATCAAGCTGTGCACGAGTTCTGCTGCTCAAAAGCCTCCGCCAACATGTAATACGAGCAGCAGGAGGACACGTGCACGGTTTGCACTTAACTCTTTATGTTCCCTCTCAAACCACCAGTCTAAACCTTTTATTTGCCCTCCCTCACCACCGCAGAGCGTGTACCTTGTATCTATCGTCTCCCATCCACCAGCCAGATTAGCGCATCTTTCTCTCGCTCTCTTTAACACACACCGCGGCACTTTCAGAAAACACATATTGCCATGACTGTCATGGAAACAAGAAGAAAACCGCAGACTCCTGACAGCACTTGGGGGCAGGGAGTCTAAAGTGATCGACCTGCTCATCTTTCATTTTTTCTCCTCTGTCATCTCCCAAGACAAACGCCCTTTCTCCTTGAATCATGCTTGAAGAGCACTTGTGTCCTAACCTTTGCCCAGCTTGCACACTGTGAAATATACTAGTCAAGAGATGGGACAGTTTAAAAAAAGAAGTAAGAGACAATAAGAAAACGTGGCAGGTCTGTCACACAACTGTCCCTAAGGTGCACATGGGACAAGCTTTGGTCCCATGGGTCAGAAGCTCCAAGGTGAGCACGTCCTGTTCCCATCTGTGGACTACTGTACGCGTGTGGGACGTGCTGCTGACTCTCCGCAAGAAATTACCGGCATAACGTCAGAGGAAGACAGTGCGGGGAAGCCTCTAATAGGATTTCTCCGTCTGTCTTCCTCAATAATTGCAGGAAAGCAGAAATCCAGATTGCATTAGATAATGGAGGCCAGTCAATGATGCTTCCAGTTACTCCCACAGAGTGTCCCCGGGATTAAAATCAAATGTTTTATTTCAGAGCGGCACGCTGTGTAGGGGATTGCTGCCAGTGTAATAAACCAAGGCTCAAAGACAGTCTGCACCAAAAGGTTTTTTCCTCCCTAGATGAAACAGAGGAGAGTACGGAACCAATCAAAACATATTTCTACGTTTAAAAATTTGAGTTAAATACACAGTACCAGTCTAAAGTAACTGGGTCATTACACCATCGTTTTCCAACAGGTAATTTTTGGCAAACTCCGTATTATCACAGAGCCTCCAACAGGTTTTACAGTGGGACCCACACACACAGAAGTCATGGAGTCATCCCTTGATGATGACTTTAGAACATAGAAACACGTTCTGAGAAAAACTCACGTTCAGCAGCAAAATCATACACGTATGTTTAATACTCAGTACACGCGCACATGCATGCACATGCACAAACGCGCGCGCACACATCTATTAAGATGTTTGCTGCATAAAATTGAGATGAATTAAAATAATCATTATAAACAGCCACCTTCAAACCAAACGCGAGACTTCATCTTTAGCATGTTGGTTCCTGTCAAAGTGTAACACAGTTGGCACCTACATCATCAATCATCGTTTGCTTGGCACATTCCTGTACTGACTTCTAAAGGCAGCACTTTGGTGCTACCAAGATATGGCTCTCTTTTCTGTGCACAAACACAGTGAGGTTCATGGTGGCTGTGCAGGAAACGCAGCGAGCAGAGAGAAGCGGAGGCACACGAGATGCCCGTGTGCATGCCATTCACGCCATCTGCTCCATGGAAACGAACAGTAGATGACGGCAGTTTGGACGCTTGGTAACTGCATGAGCTCCGAAGAGCGTGCATCTGTGTCAGAGCAGCCCATGTGGGGGAGGGGGGGGTTGTGTGTGTGTGTCTGTGGCCCTCGGTTTCCACAGACAGCTGTGCAGAGCTGTCTCTGTGTAACGATGATGGATGGAGGACAGGCTGATCTTCATGTGCGCAGAGTCACCGCTTCGGTCCGGTGATGCTGCACATCAGGAGGAGCGGATGGAGGGTGTAAGAGTGTGTGAGTGTGTGCGTGCATACACCCGACTGCATTTGTGTCAACGTATTTAAGGTGGATGGATTTTCAGAAATATACACATACTGTACATGTGAGCATTTTTGTGTGTATGCACATTTACACATATTCAAAGACCTGTGCAGTTCAGTACAAGGTACTGTGTGTAGTACTGCGTTGTGCCTGTGTACAAGAGCACGTGGACGTGCTTTGTAGGGAAAAAAAGGTCTGCTGTACTGCCTGGTTCTTGAGAAAGTCAATCCAATCACTAGGTGTGCTATTAACTACTCATTAAAAAAACACCTCTGTTTTTACGCAACTTGAATAAAATAACGATTTCCTGGTTGAATGTGGTATGTTTTCAGTGTAGTTTAAACTAACAGCCTGATGAAGCCTTCAACAAACTGTGACAATGACACAATGACTGTGTCAGGTCATCCCTGCTTTATTTCTGACAGTTTAACTGGCTGTTCAATATCCATGTGCGACTTACAGGCTGAGGACCCATATAAGATGAGCAGACTGGGTCTTACTCTAGCTCTAAACAGGCCGGCACACACCATGGTCACACGCTGAAGAGCGGCACCCACGTTAGTAAGAGCCACTTTCCCTGGAACCCTATCGCCGTCCTGACAGCAACTCCAAAGGACACGATCGGCAAGACCCTGATTAAAATAATACTGGCCTTGCTTAGCACCGTGTAAACACAGTACTGTCCAAAAAAATGAATAAGAAATCAATTTCCAAGATCAAAGTAATCACAGCAAGATGCTACTCTGACCCCTTACTGCGATGACATCAAGGCACGCTGTTCCCCCCCAATATGTCTGACAGAGTTTGTCAGAATCAGAAACAGTCCCCCGGGATGTGGCCCTCTTGGTAAGTGGGGGTGGGGGTGCTGGGCCACATCACCACCAACATGGGACTGTGACCAGTGGGAAAGAAAATGAGGCCAACTTACACCCCCTTCCCTGTTCATTCCTTGTTCCCTTCTCCTGTTCCTTTTTCCCTGTTCTCTTCTCCTATTCCCTTCTCCTGTTCCCTTCCCTTTTCCTTCATCTGTCAGTTTTAAAGTCTATTAAGCCAATTGCTACCCTTGAAATTGCACCCTTATTGTTACCATCAAGCTGCATAATGAAGAAAAACCCTTCAACTTCAAAAGCAGAGCAGTGACAAGAAACACTGCTATAAACACTCACTGTAGTCATTTTTTTTTTTTTTACACAGACAAAAAGCAAGAAGAGTTTTAGTGAAATTTTCTGTGATACTCTGAGTGGGAGTTCAGCAGGGACTCTCTTATTCATCTTTAGCACTGACAGGCCCCCCCAGGGCGGGTAATGCTCTCATTAACACATCACCCACCAAGGGCAGAAACTGCACAGAAGCGACAGCCAGCAGTGGCCTGGGGGGTGGCCCCGAGCCCTCCACTCCCTAATCTCTGCCCACACAGACTGGAGGGGTGCCTTGCTCCCCACCATCCTCACAACTGAGGCCGAGCAGGGAAGATGCACTACAGTGAACGGGGAAACAGGCGGGGCTTTGTACGGAACTCGTACACTACGCCTTTACTAGGAACGACGACTTGCTCTTCCTCACTACCCTCCACCTACAATGTCTCCATCTACTCCAAAGAGATGGAGGATGTGCTCACCTCCACGTCCGCAGCTAACCCTTCTGTCCCATTCCTCCACCTTCTGTCACCTTCAGTATGTGCTTTAGGGAAGATGCTACACTACAGTCACTACCCAGATCTGTGGATTTCTAAGCCACTTTTGAGCATCACCTACACAATCAGCGCTTGCTACAAGATTAGCAGTTCCTTATCCAAAAATGTGTTTACATTGGTGTTCGCAGAATTTTTTTGGCCTAATTTCCCAACACAGTAAGATGACAATTTGTGGGAATGCTGGTTTTGGCCAAAAGTCTATTTGCGGGGTGTTATTTGGCAAACTAAGTTTACAAAGACAGTCGTTTTGGGTTTCCTTTTTGTCTGGGAAAGTACAAGCCACAGCTACCATCACTGCATATTTCCCTTGATTTATCCTGATTGGACACAGCCACAGATAGTTTTGGATAACAAGGCAGCGTTAAAAACAGCTAAACACAAAACATCGTTTCCATGATGAATATAAGAAGTGAGCCCAAATGATATGCTTAAACTTGTGGTGAGTTATGGCTACAAGTCAATGTAATGTTTTGTCATCTTCTGCTGTTTAATTTGGACAACAGCTTTGGAAGACACAAACAGACAGAGAGAGAGAGACACTGTCTGTTTGTTCCTTCAGTTTCAATAGACTTCTGCTCACAATGTGGATGACACTAAGAGTTTAAGAACTACCATATGAAAGAAACTAGTAGCTATAAAATGTATTTAAATAAACAGCTATCTAATTCTGTGCAGTGGATATACATGCAAGATCATCTTTCTAGATTTGGACCTTGTTCTGCAATCACATCATACGTAAAAAAACTGAATCTTTAAGTTAGCCAAAACAAGTCTTCTCATAATGACAATAATTAAAGCTTATTCTAATTATAGTCTCTCCATTTGTACACAGCACACTGTTTATCACAGTCCATAAGGATGTGCAATCTAATTACATTTAATGTGCGGGAGAAAGGCTGGATCTTACATCACTGCCAAGCAGCATCTACAGTTTTAAATTAGTTTAACGTACAGGATCAATGTAGTTTAGGGACTATGTAGATTAGAAGTCAAATTTTTGGAGGATACTGGTTAATCTGTTCATAGTTGTTGGATGGTGTAAACTAACCTGGGTTGTAAATCTGTGTGATGTTGCCAACACTACACCCATGCAGTACCTTCTGCTTTAACCCCTTGCAACAACATTGTGTGTCCTTGAAGTGCTAACACTAAACAGACTTACTGTTTGTCAAAAGCTTCAAGTCTATTTAGCCAGACAACATATAAGTATTAATACTTACGTTCAACTTTAATAGAAACTAAATGAAAGTTTGCAGTGCATGTATTCACTGAATTTAGTTTACCTTTAGTTTTGTATGTACTTTATGGTCTGTGAAATGTTATGAGAAACATCTCTTGATTATTGGACACTTTCCAGCACCACCCTGCATGCTGACAGGCCAGTCTCTCCTCTCTGATGTATAGTTGATTATCATTGGCTAATGAGCCCCATTTCTCCTGCGTGGTCACGTGGGGGTGTGGCCTTCTCAAGCTCTCCCCACACCTTCGCAAAGGGGCTCATAATTTTACTGCTTCATGACATCATCTGACATTTCATCACAGCCATGGAATTCAGAGCATGGTTGACTATTCTGACCTGTAACCTTTCTGATTGCTTTCATTAATCAATGGCCCTAAGCTGTTTTCTTTTCAACTTAGTTTTGCACTAATTTCACAACCTTTACAGCATGTAATAAACGTATTAATCACGCCAGTTGCTCACTACCACTTGCTATTAATTTCACAAATGGTTTCTGGTATGACTGTTACCTTGTAAAATTATATATACATGTATGAAACCAGTATGAATAATTTCCAAAAAAGTACAGTGCTATTGTTAACTGTAAAATGAATAGTCACAGTACAAAATTACTATAACTGAATCCCAACTCCTTTTAACCATTACAGCTTCATATACAATCAAATACTACAAAAAACAGGAGAAGACCTTGGCCTAAAAGATGCCAAACTCCCTTAGATCATCTGCAGGGCCAAGATCTAGTAACTCTCTCTCTCACACACACACACACACACACACACACACACACACACACACACACACACACAGGGTCATATTCACACACTGTAAGGACTGCATCACAATACATCTACAAAAACACCTCACCCTTGAGCCGCAAGTCAATGGAAAGCCTTTCCATTTATAAAAGTACCCTAAAAATCAATGTAGATTAGTTTAGAGAAAACAGTATTGGTGTTGCGCTCCATTTCCATTAAAAAGAGAACAGAGTGTTGCCCTTTTGAGGCTTATGTAATTTTGTCTATTGATCCAAACGTGAACGATGTAATCTATCGCTCCTCTGTTTCCACCATAATTGAACGGAAACTAAAATACTGCAAACTTGTCATCATTTAAAGAAGTTCCATTTTGTTAGTAATACACAAAGGTTATAAAGCTAGAGATAACTCATATACAACACACGTCACTTCAAAAACTCTTACGAGAAAACCCTTTGGAATCTCGTCTCAGTAAGAACAAAACTGTTGAGTTTTATTCGGCTTCTCTTTTATTCCATAAAATGGGCAAAAACAGATGGCGAAAAGTTAATATGTTTAATCATACCATGAAATATTTATTTTAATAAAGAATTCAAGAAGAAGGAAACTGTGTTTTCTCTTGATTCTGTGCACTGCCCACATTTGTACAGGGACCCACTTCCTGTCTTCCTGTGTCAGCTCTTCCAGAAGGACTCACAGTATCATAAGTCAGTGAAAAACAGCAAAACAACATACACCAAATACTGTTACTGTACTTATCTGGTTCTGATTTTTTGGTTATTGTATTCTTGGCTTACTGTACATTACCTGTCATGTAATTTCTGCCATCACATATTAGGTCCGCTCAGACATCTAGAGAAGGTGTCTGGGATAGTGCAAAGTCTTCAAGGGATTAAGTCTTCCTTTAAAGTACTGCCTACAGCAGCAGCTATGGGTCAGAGGACAAGTAGTTGATGTATCTGCATGATATAAGGTGTAAGAGTTACCAGCAGGAGGCCACGGTATGCTCAACTCTTTTTTTTTCACCTGGGATCAATTTTACAGAGCATAAACTATAGCACAACTACAATATATTTGCAAAACATCAACAACTAACTGTGTGTGTGATACTACAAACTGCTGGGAGAATAAGCATACAACCAAAAGATGTGACTGATCCTCTGAGATCCCCAACCTGATACATGCAGTGGAGCGAAGGTCAGCCAAGGGAGTTAGTCTCCTACAGCCCCTCTTCTCATCAGCTCACATTCTGTCCGTGTGTTTACATATTGATGTGTTCGACTATTGAACAGGAAAAAAAGAACAAACTCTATAGGATGACTGAGTACTACACACTCAGTCGTCTTTTGGGATTAGATCATAAACACATGTTGTACTGCCACACGCACGCACGCATGGACGCACGCATGGACGCACACATGCACATGGACTTCCTTAGGGAAATACTAGCTCTGTACAGCACAAGGGAAAACCACCGGCTTGTTATAAATTCACATTTCCACCTGATTGCGTGAAGAAAAGAAAAAAACCGAGGGGTTCCACTCTACAAACTTGGTGTTATTTAGAGAGTGGGCTCATCTCTGCTGCTGGATCCGTACAATTTTACAGATCAAAGACAAGCACAGCTGCCCGCTCTCTGCTACGACTGGGGTGTTATTATTTCAGGCATTACTCCGAAATAATATGCCAAGACACGCAGAAAAAAAATTATACCTTATACCTTAGAAACATCGTAAGCCAACCCTTAAGATGAGGGATAGCTCTTCAGTGCAGGTGTCTGGTGAGCCACACATCCACCTGGTGTACTAGCAGCCATTACGTGCACCTTAAAGCCATGTTTGACATTCTCGGTAAAGTGAGTTTTACTCACTGTGTAATACCACGAGGTACCAAATCAATGTCACACGTCAAATGACATGTGCACCATTGTGGCCTGGTGCAAGAGCGCCTATCAGGAACAGACTAGGTGGCTCTCAGGTTTCACCCACTGCAACCCACTTCTAAACAACTATGAGGTGATTTGGACACTAGACATGAAAAGTCTACAGGAGCTGTGGATTACTTCTCAAAATCTGTGACTGTGAGTGAATAATACTGTAATTCACACACTTACACAAAGAACACCGGCCTTGGAAATTCTAGACACTCCCGATAATAGAGAACCAAATTAAAAAAGAGTAACGGTACAAAATAAACACCACAAAGAACGTACTACGGGTTACAACCAAATACGTAAAAAGAAGCTACTTTAATACAACTATTCAAAAACACACATTGCTCTGAACAGTGTACAGTTTGGGCAATTTACACCAAGTAAAAGCACAGAGTTCACTGCTGACTGTGAACTGAACCATCACTGTTTCACATTAAATCCAGAGACCAAACCTACGGCTGTAATGGATGCAAACAGTAATATTTTATAGATGTTCATCTGTCACAAAAGGATCGTTAAACATCCATTATCTTAACCGCTTATTCCTGGTGAGGGTTGCGGGGAAACCTGGAGCCCATCCCAGAGCACATAGGGCAG
>JABJVR010047053.1:0-29209 GCA_025773905.1 Chitala chitala
CCCCGGGCCCCGCGCGGGGGCCGGGGTGTAATTAAACAGCACTGCCATCCAATGGGTGGTGAGGAATTTGAACTGGGTAGACTGGCATGGGAACAGTGCAGATGAGAACTTCTGATCATTTAGGCAGAATCTCTAACAGTTTATGGAGGGAATAACCTCACTGTGTTCTTCAAACCCTGAAGTGTAACTTTGTTTATGTGCCAGTAGTGCAAATTGGACAAAATATGCCACTGGAAAGGAGTTAAAAACACATACTGATGACACGTGGTCAAGTCCTGATAATTTTTGCCCAATGACAGCTTGCCCACAGCAATTAATCTACCTCTATCATTGTTGGAAAATGTAAAAATACAAAAGGGCACAAAATATATTTGTAAATCTGACCACAACACTAAATTCACATGCTTCATTGTGAACTTCCTGCTGCACTCAAGCACTGACAGAAGAGTGCTGCGTACTCTGTGTGTGTGTGTGTGTGTGTGTGTGTGTGTGTGTGTGTGTGTGTGTGTGTGTGTGTGTGTGTGTGTGTGTGTGGTACAGCAGATTGCTCTGGGAAGGCTGGAGCTTCACAGCGCTGAGCCTCGCCTGAAGCTGTGCTTCGCAGGGTGATTAAGGCCACGTTTGCCAGTGCTTAGTGGTTTGCAGTGGCCCCCATTATCAGGGACAGAGGATGTGTCCTTAGAGTGGGGAGGCGGGGCTTCTGTAGATTACATATTTTTTGTTTTGTGTGTGTGTGTGTGTGTGCACAAGAGATAAATGTTCCTAGATTCCTCCCCCCCGCAAAGAGGATTTATGGACAAATGTGACTGGTGAGGAGAAGAACAGTTTGGATTATTCTGTATCCTTGCTCGCCTGAGTTAACATGCTTAAAGCTGATGCATTTAAGTAGGTGATATTTTACTGGGGGGGGTGGTTGATGAGGTCAGGTGGGGAGGGATTTTCAGGAAAAAAAAAAAAAAAAAATGTTGTGTTCCAAATTCATTATAAATAATTGTGAATAATTTAGCAATGCTGCTAATTATCATCATATAATGACTGCTGGTGAGTTTGAATTATTCATCACAGGAATTTAATACCCATCACGGCGTCGTGCTTTAATAATCGGAGAGTGTGTCTACAGAGCCAACTCTCCTGTGGACCTCCTCTGAGCGCTGTGGACCTCCTCCGGGTGCTGAGGCAGGGAGGTTAATGATGCGCCGCGACTGAAGAGCTGCCTTCTGTTCACGTCTGCTGCAGGTCGCCAAACTGAACCCCAAGAACCAGAGCTTTACCTTGAAGGATGAGCTGTACCGGCAGGTGCAGAGGGACTGGCCGGGGTACCAGGAGGAGGAGAGACAGCTCCTTCACAGGCTGCTGGCAAGGTGGCTCCTGCTAACTGCTCCGTTAGCGTTGCTGGTCACATGGCGGCGTGTGCCGTTTCCGGTCAGGCCTTGAGGACAGCCCTGCTAGTTGTTAGCGTAGTGTCTCCCGAGTGCCTCTCCTTATTGGTGATCTTGCCGACACGTTTCTAGCTGTCAGTGCCTTTAGCTTTGGTGCAGTAATCTTCGGGAAGGGTCCCTGAGCTCCTTCACTGCCTTGTGGAAATGTCTGACGTGTAACAGAACTGGGTGGCTACCCTCCAGTTTCCTCACGCTCACATGTACCGCCTACCACGTGCGTTTGGGGAAAAAAAACTGGCGTTGTAGAGAATTCTGTGCAGAGCTCACGCTTAAAGCAGAATCTGCAGTATGTGTTTCTTCTGCGTGTGCACCTTTTAACTGCAATCTGTGGCAACGTTTCAAAACGATCCCCAAGACAGAGGGCAGCAGTTGACTGGCCTGCTGACAGGAAAAGGGGTTTTACCTGCTTGTTGTACATCATACGCCCCTATACACACACAGACAGTCTGAAGGAAGGGCAGTATGGTACGAGTGTAACAGAACAACAGGACCTGCCTTTTATTTTGTACTGTGTACAGTACATTCAGTGTCTTGAAGACATTACCATCCCTGACTGTGGTTAATTTCCCCCTCTGTTCTGCCTGGATATGGTTTGCATGTGACTGCTCAATACATATAAAATGCTTAAGAAGCTCTTTGCAACCTGACTCTGGTTTGAGAGCTTTTCGTGATGTTCTGCACTTGGAGACTGCAGTATTAAGTCTGTTTGATCTGATCTGGGACCAGAAGCGGCACTCTTTTTTTCTTTCTGTGGCCGCACTCCATCCTAACTTGCTCTCTCTACTTCCTCTGCAGGAAGCTGCAGCCGGCTGGCGGCGGCCAGTGCAACAATTTCCAGTCGAACCCTTCATTCCACAAGGCCCCCAGGGATGCCCCCTCGCCCTTCAGCCCTGTCAAGAATCTCGCAGCGGTGAGTCTTGGGCCCTGGCACGAGAAGGCCGCCCCTTATAGCTGCTGTTTATTTTCGCACACGCGTTGAGGGCGTAGGGAGAAGGGCTGCTTTGTTTTCGCGAGGGCCTCAAAATGGCTTCAAATGCTGGATCGGCCATCAGCTGTTTGGTTATATCGCTGGGAAAGGAATGCCCAGATGAACCTCTGGGCTGATGCCTGGAATAAAAATGGCGCCCGGTGTGATAGTTAAATATAAAGCAGATGACGTGGTTTTGAGTGGCTCTACCTTGGGTTGTTTCGCACTTTGCTGTGCGAACATGATTGTGGCTTCGCTCCCGTTCCTCAGAAACACAGCGTGCCTTCTAATCCCTCCGAGAGCCAGGCCAGCAAAAAGCCAAGGCTGGAGCACAGGGCGAAGGCCTCGCCCCCCGCCAACTGCGAGTCCCGGGGCTCTTCTGCTCCGGCGTGCGTCTCCAGCGCTCAGCAGCTGTTCCAGAAGCCCAGCCATGTCCCGGCGCCTGCCAAACACCCCTTTCATGATGAGGAGCAGCCCAGCAACGGCCAGCATAAAAAGAAGAAATACAAAAAGCACAAGGAGAATGAGCACGATCGCTTGAAAGACAGCGAGGGCAGCCAATGGCTGGGAGCCAGCCCTGACCTCAAACAGGGGGCGGACCCTCTGGACGGTAAGGGCGCTTAACATGGAAGCATTGCTGTAAATGTACATCCTTGGTTTTATGTAACAACTTTGGTTTGCAAACAGAAGTAGTTACAAATTTAAGGTCTGGGTGGGTGTTGGGTTTTTTTTTTTTTTTTTTTTTTTTAATAGCAGCATTACATGAAGGATGTCTAATGCACTGCTTTCAGAGAAGAGCATTTAACAGTAAGAACATAAGAATCGAGCAGTTAATGAATGTGAACGCCAGTGCTTTTAGTAGTTCATGGCGAGGGTACTGGATGCAGAACACCTCTCCCCTCTCCTGTCTCCTCTTGCTCTGCTAATAGCTTTCTACCTGAAGTGTTGTTGTTTCTCCTGACTTCCTGTGAAATCCTCTCGTTCACTCGACCTCTGTTCGGCTTCACAGATGGAGGAACTGGGCCGCTTCGGTCAACAAAACACAGCAGGCTGCTGCTCAGGCCTTATGTAGTTATTCCTGTTTGTGTTTCCCCCCCAGACCATAAGGATGCTGGCAAGCTGGCCACGTCGGCCTCCCCCAGCGACGTCCCGGACTACTTAATGTGAGTGAGGCGGTGTCCGTATTGCCTGCCCAACAGTAGCTATCCCGATCCGTCCCTCTAAAGGCCGTGTCTGTGTACAAATCGGACCTTTTGGAGCTCTGCCTCTGTATATTGCCACTGTGGCCTCGCGTGGTGCGGTCTGCCTGGAACAGAGCATCTGTGAGAGAACAGACGGTCTGCAGTTTACAATGGATCGTTTTATGATATTTCAACTTTACTATGGCGATAGGGATAATACAGAATATAAGCATTCAGCAGAAGCCGCATTCTGAATTTTGAATTTTTCGTAATGCGTACTATACAACCCACTGCCCTCTGAAGTGCCCTCCTATCTCATCGCCTCTGCACATGATATGCAGTCATGTTTACCGAATATGCCACCACACAACCGTTAATGTAGTGTAAAACCAATACTCTATAGTGTTCTGTGTTGCTACTGTTTTGAAACACTCCACTTTATCCATATTTTTATGCACATATCATGATCTACATTATTGTAAGTTGTATTGCTTGAGTAGGTAGCTGTTTCACGTCCTTCGATTCGTGTATATCTTCCTGTTAGCGGTGTATGTTATTAGTCGTGTTTCCCTTGTCCTTCCGTATTCCTTTAGTTTCACCCAAATAAACCCCCTTCCTCGTCTAGACCTTGCCTCCCTCTTGTTCCTGATCTGGCTGCTCGCCAGATTGTGACAGGAAGGATATGATGTCTATTATGTTGTCTATTGAAGTCCATCCCTGCCTTATGGTATCTTCGCTTTATGACGGGTTTATCTGGACGTATCCCCATTGTAAACTGAGGACCGTGTGTATGTAGCACAGTTCTGCTGTTACAAACAGGTATCAGGAAAATATGTAATTTCTGCCAAGGCCTAAAATGTCATGCCCACGCCTAAAGGCAGTAAGTGTCGAATATTTAAAAAATAAATGCCAATTTCCATAATCTGACAACTTCTTAAAAGGCAAGAGATGTTCATTCTGTACTGTGCTAAGACGTGTTTTTTTTGTTTTTATTTTGTCATATAGAACAGAAGTACTCAAAAATGTTTGATGCCTTAATTTTTCCGGTTTATATAATTCCAATTCCTGAAAAGTAGATACATTATACTTTGATAAATGCAGAAACAACTGATCTAATAATACCTTAACATATAGTATTTTGAGGATACGTTACATCTATACTTCATAAAAAGCATTATTTAGCTTGCCAACAGTGCCATCCCTCGTAAGAAAAAATATTGCATTTTTAATAAAAACCGCAAATCGATATCATTTGGTTTTCAACATGCTTTGTTTTTTTTAAATTTTTTTTTTTTTTTTTTTTTTTTTTTTTTTTTTAACCATATGTCCATCGTTTTAACATTTAACATTTAATTAGGAAGAAGCAAAATTATAAGCATTAGATAACTTTTCAGTTTTTCCTTTAAGACTGCTTATTAATGTAATGAAAACTGATTTAAAATTCTTTCTCAATATTAAAAATGTAGACTACAGCATCACATGTACAGGTCCCTCTAACTGGATTACACGCACATGACTTAAATCCCCAGTCGTATTTGGATTTAAATTATTTGCTTGTCGTCATTTGTTGACAACGGTGACCCCCCCCCCACCCCCAAAACGGTTTGCAGGAAAATTGAATTGCTCTTAAATTTGTGCATACTTAGAATATCGTCATGACTGATGTGCAATATTTTACTGTGCTCAAACATATACTGTATACAACAAGCCATCTTTTTAAAATTAGAAATCTAATTTGCAGCTATGCTAATAAACTAGGGGTTGGGCAGCCAGTCAGCTGTGGGCCCCCAAAGGTTTTAGTTTTTTTTTATTTTTTTTTTTTTTTTTTTTTTTTTTTTTTTTATTTCCTTGTAACAACTGTAATTTACTCCTGTAAAGTGCTTTGAGGCAACTTGCTGTGAAAGGCGCTATATAAAATGAGGTTGAATTGAAACACATTGGTTGTGACGTTACCTGGTAATAGCTGGTTTTATATCCCGCCCCCCCAGAAACTACATTGCTGTCACAAGTTTAGAGCAGCGCCAGAAGTACAGCGAGGACTTCTGGGGCGAGTACCAAGAGTACCTGAGTCTGCACGCACATGTGTGCAGCGCCAAGGACACCTTCATCAAGCTGGCCGAACAGCTGGAGACGCTGTCACCCGGGACGCAGGCGCACAAGGTGCGGTCGAGACGGGCCCGCTCGCTTCGCACCCCCACGCCCTGGCCCCGGGGCTGCGCGGTCGCTAATGTCACGTTTTGCCATCTTCTCTTACAGGTTATGGAGGAACAAATATTGGACAAATACCGGAAGTATATGGAGGTGAGCAGAAGGTCAACTACAGTACTGATGTGGGCTTACGCTGCACGTACATCGTCACTACAGGCGTGTTGAAGCAGATTCGGTCTCCTCGATTCTGTTTAAAGCTGTTGGAACATTGTTAGAATTTGGGATAAATAAAGGTGTCACCCATAATATTCTATAGAACAGGGGTGGCCAACCATGGTCCTGGGAGGCTCCAGTGGGTGCAGGTTTTTGCTTCAGCCAATTTCTACTTTTAATTGAATCTTAATGTCAATTAATCGTTGAGTTTATTTATTTATTTTTTTGTATAATTACAGTGTTAATGTAATAATTCTCAATAAGCTTTATTCATTTTAAATAAGAATTTTAAAAGCATGACGGACTTACTGATGTTGCCAAATTTTTAAAAACGTTTTAACAGATACGGTACATTTTAATCCATCTGTTAATAATCATGTAAGTCACGGCTTAAGCGTTTGTGGTTATTGGCACCTGTTTCTGCTATTCTTTAATTATGACAATTGAAATACAATTAGTAATGACAGGTTTAAATTGAAGACCTTGAAGAATTATCCACACATTTTCTGCTATAATTCTGCAGTTAGAGAGAAATCGTAATGTGTGCTTTATAATTATATTACTCATCCTAAAGCCCAAGAGTCTCACTTTTAGCTTTCAATAACTTTAAATCAACTAAGAAGAGACTAATTATCATGCACAACGAGGATAAACAATGATGTAATTGATATTTAATTAAGACAGTGGGCAAATTAAATTGACTGAATTGGTTGAAACACAAACCTGCACCCACTGGGGCACACTGGTTGGCTACCGCTGGTATAGATTCTAACTGGAGAGCATTGAATTTAGAGGCAGGCCAATAAAGTCTTACTTTTTGAGTGAATCTGGTACTCAGACGTTAATGTGAATTGTTGAAGCATCTGCTGGTTTGACGGCACTGCCCTCATCTTTGCAGAAATTCCCCGGTTTTCGGGAGGAGAGGGAACGCTTCAAGTACCTGCATAAGAAACTGTCACACATCAAAGGCCTCATCTTGGACTTCGACCGCACGCAGGAAGCCTCGTAGGGTTTTGATTGGACAGTCCGACCGACGCACACTGCTGACAACACGGACGTTGACCACTGACTTGTGATTTATCGTTAGCATCTGCATTTAAAAATAAACGCGTGCAGCGTTAATGGAAAATGTTTTGACCGAAGCCAAAATCACTTGTTAACTGTAATGCCAGATATTGTATTGCTGCTGCCCCAAAAACAGTGCTGAGATTTTAAAAATGTGTGCAGTAAAGCACACTTGTGAATGGTTTACTGTACGAAAAGTATAACGGATGCAAAGCTCAGAGGTCTTACACTTTCTCTGAAGACCTTGAGGTGTGAGATTTTAATCAGGCACAATCCGAGTGTTTTTGTGTTGAAAGTGTTCCTGAAATTGGACGAGTCGTATAAGTGTAAAATATTTTAAAGGGTTTTTTATGGGAATTAATCACTGGAGATGTTTGGGAGAGTCCTGGAAGTGTACAAAAGCCCTGTGTAATTTAAACACTGTGTATGATAATGAAGTTTATGTTGGAGGTGCGTTACGGTAATTGGTTAGGTCCTGCTGATGACCGATTTTCATCTACTGGGTCTAGTCTCACCCACTGCCAGAATGCAGCTGCTGTTGGCCACACACAGAAAGATTGAAGTGACCAATAGCAGACCAGGGGAGTTTGTGGTTCTCTACATGTGAGAAAAGTATTTTGTGTCAGTGCTAAATGCATCGAAGGTAAAAAGTTGCACGGTGCATCGCAGAGAGTGCAAAAAGATTCCAGAAGCAGGTGGACTAGTCAGTTGAAGCTTAAATTTACACTTTAAAATCTTAAATTTAGGGACTGACTACTGTAGATTACTGTGGTCATACCAAGTCCCTTGTTGAATAAGCTTCTACATTCCAGTGTTTAACTAATTGCGCATGAATGAAACATACGCAAATGTATTTCAGATTTGCTGCGTTTTACTAAATTTAGTTTTATGCATTGTTATATATCCTGAAGTTTTGTTCCATTTACCCATGCTGACTACAACACTAATAGAACTATGTGGGTTTTTTTTCCCCCCCATAAAGTGGTGTTTGACCTGTTGACCTTAGTAGAGGTCTTACATTTGTCCAACATGATAGGAAGATGGGTCCTGGCAGAAATGGCACTGCTAAGCCCATTGTTTCTGTAAAATCTGCAGCCCTGTTGAATTGAATCGTGGAGCCTTTATCAACAGTTTTGAGCAGACCGGCAGCAGGTACAAGACTGACCTGACACACGGGCCCCGCTCTGTAGCGGTGCCCCACACAGTAAAGTCACTAGTGTAATTTCTGTACTCTGTGAAGTAACATTCTACAGTGCTGTATGACCCTTGGTGGTGGTGTTAAGTAATTTAACACTGCACTGAGAGTACTTTTTACTGTTTGTACAGTGGGACCATATATGCTCCAAAGCAGTGTTAAAATGAACACCTTGAGTGTTGATTTTACTGTGCAGGAGTTCTGACTACCTGCTCCTGGACAGGACAAGCCAGGCAGAGGCTGTCCTGTAATGGTGATGGGCAACATCGCCCTCAAGTCCGCTCAGATCGCCCGAGCCGGGGGACGAATGTGACGGCACTGAGCGTGCCGTGACTTTCCTTGGTCACCTGAGCGCGGTGGAGACTCCCGTCCGGGTTCCATAGTGCTGCATCAGTTCAGGAACCTCCACAGTCCCCCGCCTGTCGTTGTACGTCTGCAGTGATCTGTCTGAAAGGGGACAGGGTGTTGGGTTAAAATGGCAAGTTGCTGTGACTGTGGATGGTACCTTTGCCAAAAACGTGGCAGATTATTTCTAAGGATAGCTTTGTGCAGATGGACTTTTCGTGCTACTGGCGTATTGGTTTGGATGCCTTAAACCAGACCACATAAAACAAAACTATTACTGCACTTGCCTGAACTTACCACTTGAATGTGATCCATCTCAGTCTTAATTGCCAGTGTTCTACATGTGGCTGTTTCTCAGGCACACCCACTCAGTGTATGCATTTCCTTTGATTGGGGAGAAGGTCTTGGTCATTCCGCCTTTACGTTTCTAATGTTTCTGGTTGTAGAACACTTTTTCTCATACATGAATTCATTTGGTTTTTCCCCTTGCCTAATGAGTATGATCTTGAACTGGTATTATAAATGTGTTGATGAGTCTACTTTGTTTAAAGAAGTCTTTCAATGGAAGTCTTTTCAATGTTATGATTTTGTCATTTTCAAGAAAAGGGTATTGGACACACGGGCAGGCCAAAGTAAGATGCTATTGCAGTTTTAGGACAAATGGTCTGTCACAAATAGTCTTATTTGAAGTACACCATAGACAGACCCCTTTAAAAAATATATATGTATGAATTAGCGTGTCAGCTTCCTAACATGACATTTGGTGACGTCTCCTGCAGACAATGTGAAGCGTGGTTGTGTGTCTTAAAGGAAAATGTTTTTTTTTTTTCCTCTGCATTGACAAGATCTGCTGTTTTATTTATTTGGTTTTTTTTTTTCCAGGATGCAAGTGTACAGGTTTCTTATGCCAGAAGGAATGGGATGCATTATGGGAAACACTGTGTTGATGTGGCCATTTCCCTGTGTGCAGGTGCCTCGAAGTCCCCCCACCCCTGTCCTGTTCTTAGGGACATCATGTTGATAGCCTCATGACCTGTCATATTCAGTGACATGTCCTCTGCCACACGGTGACATTAATGCGGACTGCATGGGGACACTGTGGCTCCCTGAAGGACCCCCCCCCACCCTTAAAGGAAAAAAAAAAAAAAAACAAAGCAAGAGAATGGCAAAGGAACAACTTTTACCAGAAAAATACATTACCAGAATCCTGAGTGCCGCTTGTTCAAAAGAAGTGCCCACGTGTTGCGTGCAGGTGTCGGGTGTACGTGCCTTGGGGAGGGGGGCTTTAAACGACATGGTTCTGTCTATGACGTAGGACTTTGTGAGACGCATTTACGGTTGTGTTGTATATGGAACAAAATGTATGCACTTGAATGCATCGTATGTCCAGTCTGCATTTTACAAATGCCTGATTCTCTAGAAGAAGCTGCAGCTTTAAAGGAAAATGACCCGTGTAAAAATTAGCCACGTGTACATGTTGTGTATGAATGACTTTTAACGGACTGAAAATGCGTAAACAAAAATGTTGTTCTCCGGGGAATTTCTTTTTAATTCTTCTATTTTTTTTCTGGAAAGGATTGGAAAAGTAAATGTGATAGAAATGTGGGGAGTCCTGTCCTGTATAAACGTCTGTTTTGTCTTATATGTAGGAGTCGATGTGTGTAACAAATAATTTATTGTTCGTTTCTTTCCCTGACCGCTCTGCACAACCTTTTTCCGAGTCTTTTAAATGCGGATCAGAGATTTCCCAACATTAAAGGGAAAGCGGATATTTATTTTTGCAAACATCTCGTTCAAAGAACATGTTCTCCATATCACTTTTCCTTTTGGGGGAGGAGTATGTATCTAATGTTTCAGCACAATAAATGTCTTTTCATGAAAAGCTCTGAGTTTGACGCTTCCACAAGGTGTCGCTTTGGTTTTGTGATTGTCATGCGGGGCTTGACGCTACAGTGGGAGAAAGGAGGGGGTGGGCAATACTATGGTTGGCAGACGCTTTAGTTCAAATGTTATGCCAAGCAGGCACTTGCCTAAAATTCCTAAAAAGAAAATAATTTTCCAGTGTATGTAAAGTACTTTTAGTGCTGAGGTTTTGGTCTTTTCTGAAATCCGTAAATAAGATTTATTATAACCCAGACAATGATGTGCCCTGAGAGAGGAACTTTGCAAACTAATGAATAGGTCATGTGTTCTCAAACTGTCCCAGGCCAAAGGGTAAGCATTGTATTTGAGCAACTCTTTGAAATATAGCCAGCTGCTTGGCAATGCTTTTGTTTGCTGACCTTCGGCATCAAACATCTGTTCTTGTCCATACTCCCAAGCCATCGGACAGATGGTGTAGTCAGGTCTGCGTGTGCTGGTGACGGACAGGAGGAACAAGGCTTTGACACCCACTGATGTCACATGATTCCAGTGAGAGCCAGCAAAGTAGGAAGCACTAGGTCAGGGGTCTGCAACCTTCATTATCAAAAGAGCCATTTTTGGTCCGTCTTCCAATACAAGGAAAGGCTACTGCAGAGGGGCGGAACAGCTGCATGCATCTCCAGAACCGCAGGTTGCCGACCCCCCTGACCTAGGTTAAACCTAACTAGCATAGCAGGAAGTACCAGGTTGTCTTGCTGGTTGGTCATTATGTAATTTTAAATACTACATTCAACTCTTTAGGCTCTTAATTTGTTTCTGATTTTTAAGATGGCTCCTAGTTTCCACAGAATTGGGTCAAAGTTTGGAGCACTAATTCACTCGTGAACAAGGGGGGAGCTCCCTTCTCCACAGAGGTCAAATTCGAGCTTGTTTGTCAACCACAGTAGTCAGTCATCAGGAAGGACTGTGGGGTTTGCGGTCTCGCTTCAGCATGAACGGCTCTTTAATGGAAATGCTGAGACTGCAACTAGGAAAAGAAAAGTCAGTTACACATGACCGTACAGGCAGCTTTCTGTTAGACTAGCACTAGCAGCCAGTTATTCTATGGCAAAAGTTAAAATAGAGCGTGCCCAAACTTGCCTGCATTGGCGTTTTCTGAGGTCTGCTGTATGACAGTAAAGGAAGAGACTAGGGCGGATATGTTAAATTTGTACAAAAAATGTATGCAAAATGTTGGGTCAGCCACCACTAGCCAAAGCCTAAATTAACTTAAACTGGGTACGATGTAAAAGGCTTTTATTTAGACAGAGCAACAGATTCACCTATAAAAGATGTTTTTAGATGTGATCTTGTTAAAAAGCGAATAAACTGAGGTGCTCCCTGTGCTTCGGTTACATGTATGCATAAACGGCGCTGCTCCCTGTACTTCCCGGTTACACGTATGCATAAACGGTGCTGCTCCCTGTGCTTCCCTGTTACATGTAAGCATCCAAACTCTCCAAGGCTCAGGCTAATCTTCATAATCTGTATTTACTTCTACTGGCAGGTCTTCGGGGCTTTTACCCACATTTAACACAAATCTTTAAAAAAAAAAAAAAAACAGCAAAAGGAAAAGTATGTTAGTTTTACTTAAGATTATTCACATATATCACACCCATATGCAGTTTAAAACACAATTTTACCAAACTACAGCACTTTCCTATGTTATTCCTCATGTTGACTGTAGCAGGTAATGTCTATTTCTTGTCATGTAGTGTTGGTATTTGACCCGTTCCTGTATTTCCATTTCACAGCATCATGGAAACACATTGTTTATATGCATACATCAATTGTTAAAGTTAATAATACCAGTAGAAAATAATGCAAATTGATGACAAAAATGTCGATTTATACAGGAGTTTTACTCCCAGTTCACTTTCAGTGTAAATTGGTCTGCTGACAGTTCCTAACCATGTGAAAAGGTGACATCCAGTATGAATTCCTCTGAAAACATAGGGCAGGCCATGAGAAACAAAGTCTCATTTTGAGTGGAATTCCCCTTTACAAAAGTGCAAATTAGTCACATCCCAAAAAACCTGTAAATATGGGTCCACAAACCCTCCCCAATCACTCCAGCACAACCGTGTCAGGATTTGAACATCTCTTTTTAGTGTTAAATCTGCTGCTTCACCAGCTATGACAGCCAGCTGGTCAGCAGTCATAATGGCTGTCCTGCTGGGAAGTGTTAAGGTTTTAATTTCAGACTAGGCTTCAGCAGTGTTAATATTCCTATGAGAGAAGAAACCAGGCCACAAAAGCCCACTACACCAACACCGGTTTGGTACATGCCCAGCCGGTCCATCGGAATAAAGAGATCACACACGTTCTTTGCCGTATCCAGGACGACCGGAGGGCTCCCCTTCAACGCCTCGTACAGAAGTGATGGCAGCATGTTGGCAGGTACAGGGGCCTTTTGTTGGCACTCCCTCTCCCTGGCATTCTGCATTGTTAGCATGATGACAACATAAGCGTCTTGCGCCAAGCCCAGGGCCAGGCTGATGAGGTAGAGGCGGGATGCGTTGCGGCTCCAGCGCTCCCTGTCGATTTCACGGAGCAGCCCCGCGCTCCGCGCCCACAGCACGTTGTCACAGACGAAGTAGAAGGCACGGGCCAGGTTGGCAGCTGTCAAGAAAAGGCGCAGCACCGGATCTGAGATGCGCAGGGTCTGCGCAGCGGCATCGATGGAGCTCAGCGTATTCCCCAGCCTGAACACTGGAACGCGGGGAGAGAGGGAGGCCGGAGGGATGCCACAACACTCACATACACAACTCACATAACACTCTGATTCACAACCCATTTAGCATGACAATGGTAAAAACTACTGACAAATCAATTCAAGTTCTGGCACCTGGCTCCTTCCCGTTTGTATTCCTGCCAATTCCACAGCGTAGCAGGCCTTGTGCTCTGTGTGTGAATGAGCAGACCATGACGGTTGTGTTCACCACATGGCCGCGTGCTGTCTGGCTGAGATACTACATTTGGAATATTCACTACTTATATTTGGCTGCTTTGTATGAGTTGCGAACACCCTTTTCAGTCAAAACATACATCTGAAAGCCCTCCATCAGTCGGGGGAGTAATGTGACTTCAGACATGATGTCGAGAGGGAAACATGTCTGCCCTGTGGCCCTTGTCATATTGCTTATTTTTTTGGTTGCATAGTTAATGCAGAAACGAGCTGGCACTGTGCATTACTCCCCTGTGGTGGTATAGGAAGTTCCCTTCTTCCCAAATGGTATTTACTAATGTAGACTCTGCCCTGTGAATTAGTTAAAGTGGGTTAAGCGTTGTTCTGAAAGGCCCACAAGTGTCACTCCTCCAAGGAGCTGGGAGCAGTCTGCATGGTCATACTTACATTTCCTCCCTGAACTCAAGTTGGACTCCAGATTTTGAAGCTGATCCGCTAGCTGTTTCCTTGCAGAATTGTTTCGCAGTAAGTATTTTAAAAAAGCGCATGCATATTGCGTTGCTCTGAAAAGAAGCATACATGCTGATGTAATATGACCATGACATGCAGAAACAAAAAACTAATTCGGAACACAGATGGAAAACTGCTGTCAAGTAACTGCAGTCCAAAGCAAGTTAGATATAGTAATGTCTATATTACTAGACAGAGAATTAATTGGTGTGAATTATATATTTTATTTTTAGAGTGTAAATAATTTCCCTCTGAGATTAACAGTCTGCATTCAACACATCCCCTAGAGGAAGCAGTGGGCAGCCAGCCAAATGCGGTGCCCGGGGAGCTAGAGCAGAGTGTCTTGCTTAAGGTCACACCTGGCTGTGCTGGGATTCCAAGTCAGGAGACTTCTGCATCCCAGTCTGATTATTATACTCTCAGCCGGACACCTCTGTGTGTGTGTGTGTGTGTGTGTGTGTGTGTGTGTGTGTGTGTGTGTGTGTGTGTGTGTGTGTGACTGAATGAATGAATGAGACAGAGTGAGTGAGTGAGTGAGTGAGTGAGAAAAGAGAAAAAAGTGGCTTAATGATCCTGCATTAAGGAGCATGCAGGAAAACTGAAAATGTATTGCAGAAACATGACACTGGAGACACGTGTAAAGTGAAAATGTAATACACCTCAAACACTTGGGTGGCGCGTGGCAAAAGCGAAGTCCCAACACGGAGACGCCAACACTCACCTGAAAACACGATCCCTTCCCTGGCTTTGGCTGGTCAGCTTAAAATACGACTCCATGACAGTGGATTGGGAGAAAAAAACACTCAAACGACACGGTAAACTCTGCGTGTAAATACAGTAAAACAGCAGATAAGCTGGGGTCAGCGTGAACACCACCTACTGTAATACCAACACACTGGCACAGTGTTAGGAAGTAAGGAGCGCAGCAAACACCCTCGCCGTTTAACTCTGAGACGTAATGCACACACGTGTGCGAGTGTACTGCACCTTCCTCACACCTGAACACACACACACACACACACACACACACGCGTGACTGCACTTACACCTTCTCCGGCAGTGCGGTTCACAGATTTTGCAGCTCATCTGTAACTAATGTACAATCTTTCGCCTGGAGTACATATATGTGCTTTTTATAATTTTACACCTGGAAAAATATACACAATATTTACTATAAAACCAGGTTTCTTTGATTAATATGCTTATTTAATTATATGCAGAGAAAAAGCAAGTAAAATCTCTTACTGCATTACATACTGTAAAGTTGTCCTGGGGAAGTGTGTATCCGACGAACAAGGTCCTCTTACGCTTCCTGTAACAGTGGGTTATATCACAAATTAGCTTGTTAATAATACAAACGCCTTCTTACACAAAGAAAAGTTATTGCATTTGCATTTATGGCTACGCAAATCACGGTTAAATGGAAGTAATTTACTGTGATCGCTTAATCAGAAGTTAAATTGAAAGTTAACGCGACGACACTTTATTATGTCTGCATTGTTTGTTAACGCGGTATAGGTATGATCGGTGTGTTAGATATTTAGTGAAAGAAAAATACAGATACTAATTTTTATTGGCCATGACAGTAAATTCATCATCATCATTTACTTAAACGAACCTGTAAGACTGAGTCGTTGTCACGTTTTTGCAGTATTGATATTGTTGTTATGTGGCCAGGTTTTGTTTTCAGTTGCACGAAATGCTGAATTATCTGACATCAGATGTGCCGATATCCGACAGGCAGGCTCAGTGCACAGTGTGCTCGCATTAATATGGCGTTTCAGGGTCAGCTGGCACAGCTGTTCGGTAAAGTGAACTAGGCGAAAGGGTGAGCGACTTGAGATTTCAGAGGCCGAATGAATGGATGTTATATTTACACATTCTGTATAGACATTGTATTTGCAATACATACCACTAGGCAGGGATGCTTTTTAAATAATCAGTTTACTAATACATTATTGATTTTCTCAAACAGTTTTTCCAAATCTGTGTGGTGGAGAGACGCCTGTCCAAGTTATGCAACATGCCACGCACACACACACGCACGTGTGCAAGTGTGTGCAAAGGTTCAATGCATATCTGTGGCCTGTGTTGGAGAATCATAAACTGAAGAAATCGGTGTAGGGACAGGACCCTCATGCAAACTTTGGTCTGTGGTGTCAGTTTCAAATGAATTGTCAATAAAACAGATAGTATTAATGAACCATACCAAGCAAATTACGGTCAGTTCAAACGTTATGAGTATGTGGTGCTATATGTATAGAAGTGTATAAATGAAATGCATAAAATAGGCGTGCTTTTCTGTAAGCCACTGGCAAAAATGATCAGATTCATGTCAAAAGGTTAAAGTTATTGCATGCACTCACATTGCAGACAGGTTTTTGCAGTGAAAGTGCACAGTCTGTCTGGTGTTTCCTAACATAACATGATGAACCTTCAGGCTTTCTGCTTGGCTCCTCTTCTCTGGCTCTGATTGCGCAACAGCACAAACACTAGAGAAACAGTGAACCATCCCGCCATGAGATCCGTCAGTCTGCTTTGTCTGGCCTTGTCTGAGACTCTGGAGAAACTGGAGGTCATTCAGATGGCCACACCAGAGCCCCTCGTCTGTGACCCTACTCACCGTCCCAGAGCGGTGATGGCACCACGCAATGGCTGTTTCCTCAGCTTTTTTGTAGAATTTTGCGTATCTGCTTTTATTTATGACTTATAGACCTGTGCCCTGATGCGTTTGTGCACCACGGGTTGTATTGCAGGAAAATGCAAATTAACACTGACCAAATAATTTTCATTAAAAGCTCTCATAAAGGTATCTTGGTTACATACCATGACATCAGCTATACAAGCTGGAGCACAAGAGAAAATTCTGGAAATGTGTGCAGTCTGAAACTGAGCCAGCAGCTTTGTTATGTCTGGCAGTCTTGCTGTTCGGTTTATTTTACACGATTTGATATAAATAGTTCTCCAGATCTATAATTCCCACATACGCAAATCCGTAGCTGCACAAGAAATTTCAAACAAAAAATTTTGCATTAAAAATTTTCAGGAAGTGCCTCTGCAATAAATTCAAATATACTGAAGACTCAGGTGAGTGAGTGTGCTGGCCAGCACACCTGCGAAACACGACAGCTGCCCGCTGTCCATGTGTCGTCAGTTGAACATGAACTCGGTTTTGTCATTTTCATCGAGGAACTTCCAACATGTGTGTAAACCAAGTCACATAATGGGTTGTGGAACATTAATGCATTACATATGTTGGGAACCATCTGTATTTATAATTTGATATTTATTATTTTTTTACTAAGCATCAGACTTCTCAGCCTCCATGGTGAGGCCTATGTAAGAGTGCTGGAGAGGAGACTTCACCTTATTGTTAAACCTTTGATTCAGGAGGAACATTGTGGGTTCTGTTGTAGGACAGCTCTTCTCCTGTGCACAGCTGTATGAGGGTACATGGACCTATGGTAATCCAGTCTACATGTGCTTTGTGGACCTGGAGAAGACACAACCATGTCCCTAGGCATGTGCTTTGGGAGATTCTACAGAAATACAGACAGGGTGCGTGGAGCTCTGCTGTGTGCTATCCACACATCGTAAGAATGTGGTGTGAGTTGTGCTTGCATACTTGGCATTAAGGCAGGTCTGTTCGATATAGGCATTGGACTGTTGCTGTCTTGTCACCACTCCTGTTCTCGATTTTCATTGTCGGGTTATCAAAGCGAAGCCAAGGATAGAAGGGTGTCCTATTTGGGAGGCTGGAGGTGACATCCCAGCTATTTGCAGATGATGTTGTTCTCATGGCCCCATGTGACCGTGATCTCCAATGTGCACTCATGCGATTTGATGCAGAGTGTGAAGAAGCTGGGATCAGAATCAGAACCTCTAAGTCAGAGGCCATGGTTCTCTCTCAGAAAAGAGTGGATTGTTCTCTTCAGGTCAGTGGGGGAGGGATTGCCCCAAGGGGGGGAGTTCAAGTATGTTGGGTCTTGTTAATGAGCAATTGGGAAAGGGGCCGTGAGATTGACAGTTAACATCAGGTGTCCTGCGGACGTTATGCTGTTCTGTTATGGTAAAGAGAGAGCTACATGTAAAAACAGCACTCTTTTACCAGTCCCCATCCTCACCTACGGTCATGAAAGAATAAGATCATGTGAGGTTTCTCCACCGGGTTGCTGGAGTTACTCTCTGAGACAAGATGAGGAGCTCAGTATTCTGGGATAGCCTCACAGTAGAGGCACTGCTCCTCCGGATGGAGAGGAGCCAGCCGAGGTGGTTCGGGCCTGTAATAAAGATGGTCAGCCTGCTGGTACCTCGACCCTCATTTGGACAAGGGGGGCTGACTGACTTATTTTCTTTCTAACCACCTAATTTCCTTCTTATTATTTTTACTAAATGTGTGACTCATATAGACTTTTTTTTTGCTAACAGTATACAAGGATAGAATTCATAAAAACAGCTGGTCCATATAAGACCAGAAAATATGCAGTTTATTCAGTAGTCAACAGGTATATTTGCACAATGTACATTCTTTTTAGTTGTTAATGCTATTAATCTCTAAACTTTGACTTTATGAGTAAATATTTTTGTAAGTACCACAGTTTAAGTAGTTACTGCATTATATATTGACATGACATTCCTCCCAAAAGTCTGCAAGTAATATTTTCTAATAAATATACAAAAACAGAGTCAGACATGTCACTCTGACTAAATGTTAAACAAACAAAGACTGATGCAGTGGATTATCTGAAAGAAATGCAGTCCAGAAGTCAGAAATAGCCCCAATATAATCAAATGATGTATAATCTATGTGTAATTATCAGAGATGCTAACATTTGATTTAGGAACTTGCTAAATGCTGTAAATGTGTTATAATTAAACCATTCATACACACCTATTAATAGTCATCATTTTGTTATTAGTTAATAACCCGGAGGTTCCATTCATGTGTGATAATTGTTTTAAATTATGTTTTTTCTATCTGTCTGCACTCTGTCATTTTCTGTATAATCATGTAATTATATGTGTGTAGTCAGTGCAGTGTTTTAATGAACAAAATGACTTTAACAATTTAATTCCTGAATTATTTGCACTGATTGAAAAAAAAATCCAGGTTACTCTTAAAACCGTTTTGCATCGAAAATAATACTAAAATTATTTTTTTATGGCAAAGTATGTCTATTATGTCCATCAGAGTGGACAGAGGGTCTGCAGGGTTAAATTGTAAAATGCATGCGTGGTCAGGCTTAATATATTTTGTCATTAACTGAGTGCAGAAGTTTCCATGAGTGAGCCTTAACTCTTAATTCTTAATTGTTTAATCACAATGACTTATGAGCAGCATGGCGGCTTTGTGGGTAGCACTGTCACCTCACACCTGCGTGCCCTCCGGTCTCACGCAGTGTGTGCGCTGGCTTGTGTCTGCTTTCTGTGCGTGCTCCATTTTCTCCCACAGCCCAAACACATGTGCTTGGGCTAATTTTAACAGCTTTAAAGTCTCTGTACTCTGTGGAAGTGTCTGTACTCTGTGGAAGTGTTGCTGTAGTGGCTGGGTGAAAGCTGTAACTCTGCCCTCTGCTCCGTTTGCCCCGTTCTGCCTTTGGCTCACATGAACATAAGAGTTTAGAAAACGAGTGAGTGAACGGTGTAGATGCACAGCTGGTCCTAACCCTAACCCTAAAAGAGAATACGTGAACATATACAGCAGTGCCAGCAGCCCTCATTACAGTGAACTACAGACAGTGGTGCCAGAATGGCTAAGCCTGACAGGTAGCTCTTCAGTTGGGATGTAAAGAACGAGACGATTCCATACATAGATAGGCTGATGGTTCCATAAACTAGAGGATCTATAACTAAGTGCTTGAACACCAGCACTTTTACAAGAGTGTGGAACAAGAAGGCGGCCCACATTCTGGGATCTTGGAGAATGTTTTGGTAGAACATGCATTTATCAACTCTGTTAAGTATGCCCGGGCTTCACCTTTAAGTGCCTTATGTGTTAAAAACTTTGAAATTGGTTCTGTGCTTAACAGGGAGCCAGTGGAGTGAGGACATATAAGTGTATGGGACTTGTATGATCATGCTATCTGTTTGTCATGCTATCTGTCATGCTATCTGTTCTTCATGCTATCTCTTCATCATGCTGTCTGTTCATCATGCTATCTCTTCACCACGTTATCTGTTCGTCATGCTGTCCGTCATGCTCTGTCATGCTGTCTGTTCATCATGCTATCTTTTTTGTCATGCTCTCTTCATCATGCTGTCTGTTCATCATGCTGTCTGTTCATCATGCTGTCTGTTCATCATGCTATCTGTTCATTATGCTATCTGTTAATCATGCTGTCTGTTCATCATGCTATCTTCTCAGTTCTAGTATCTGCATTGAAATGCGCTATAGAGTTTAGTGTGTGGTTTTCATACAATAAAAAGTTTGTGAAGTGGAGCGCTGCAGTGATGTAATATAGTCAACTCTACGTAAATGCATGCACTATTTTTGCCATAAGTTTAGTTGTAAAAGAGTGCCGTATTTTAACAATGTTTCTAATCTAAAGCACCGGGACCCTGACTCTGTTGCCATTCATAAATATTTTAATTTGTACATAGTTTTATTTGATCTGAGTTAGGCTCTTTTGTTACGCTGTGCAGCCCACATTTCAGGCTGGATTATTAATCTTATTAAAAACAGCGCAACTTTGTCTCGCATAAAAGGCAGATACATTAATGATATGCTTCCTGTTAAGGGCTGAATGGGTTGTAGTAGACAGAGTTTACATAAATGGACTTTAACTGGAGACATGCCAGAAAAAAAACTATTTGGTTTATGATTCAGGCACGTTCAAGTGTTCACATTGACTCAAAATAAGGTTTGTTTATTCATGTATATTTTAATTTTATGTGTGGTTTGTCTTTCCAAATAACACAAGTTGTTATTGTGCTGTACATGTACATTTTTGTGTTTTTGTAAACTAACTTTGGATTTGTCCTATCAGGCAGCACATTAACAGTATCTTCACCTTGTAATTACTACAGCCTTCTAAATATTCGATTATTTCTGTGGCTGTACATTTATGTACATTCCTTTGCAATACTGAGAGTTCTACATACACCAGTTTGACAGCAGTTTCCAGTGTCAGGGTGACTGTACAGACTGTGTGTGATCAGCAGGGGGCAGTCCTCTAGCTTCAGCGGTGTCATTAATAAAGTATATGTGAGTGGTAAATGAATAGCTCTTCTTTTTATGCTTGTGATCTTCTAATGTAAAATCATTAAAGATTAAAGTTAATTATTTAGTGTATTATTGAGTATAGTGTGTTTACTGTTACTTTGCATTTAAAGATCTAGCTGCATTTTCGGACAGTGGGTGCTGGGGCATTTCAGGAACTAACTGAAATGGTGCAGTATCAAGTCCATGAGGAATCGTGGGAATTTGGACCTAAATGGTGCAGAATCAAGACCGTGAGGAATCATGGGAATTTGGCCCTAAATGGTGCAGAATCAAGACCGGGAGGAATCCTGGGGATTTGGCCCTGACCACAGTACTGCTGTACTGCTCTGTTCAATCAGTTATCCAGGGAATTACCTGAGTGGAATTTTTCAGCCATAAAAGGTTGTGACACTTTGACTGAAAGCACCTCCTATGTCAGGAAATTAATAAATAAAATGATGGTTTATTTATAATTTACATCAAAGAAGCAGCCTGAGTCTGTCGGCAGCCCATACACCAATGCTGATATACTGTCGTTTTGACAGTCTGGCCTTGCTTCAGGCATGTGTCATCTCTCTGCCAGACAGCGTTTTGGAGCAAGCCAGATTTGGTTGTCAGTGGGCTGGCAGAAGATTACAGCAACATCTGGACAGAAAAGAGTAATCACCTGGAAGGGAGATATCAGCAAGTTATTAAGAGGCTAAAATTATTATTCACACATCATTTATTAGCTCGTTATTAAGAGGCTAAAAATTATTCACACATCAGAAATATATGTACGCTAATGTTTTTAATACATTAATGAATGGAACAACAAGAAACAGACCTGATGAATGGAGTTATTTAGAAGCTTGAATGTCATTATTAACCAGGATGGAAGTAAATATTATAAATGGAAGTATGTAAAGTAAATATCTGGTCTGAGATTGAAAGAAAATACTTCATATGAAATAAAGATAAACATATCAATTAACCCAATAATTGCTTAGAACAGACAATATTGCAAGAGGAACCAAAGATCCCTGTTGCTTATAGATAAAGGTAGATAAGCGTTAAGACCTTTCTGTAAACTGGGAAATTAGAAGGAGTCTTGTAATGGGATAACTGGCTAACTACTGAGGTGATTTTGGCAGTAAAGGATTTACACCTCTGTGGTGGGTTGGCGCCCTGCCCTGGGTGTCCCCTGCCCTGCGCCCTATGTGCTCTGGGATGGGCTCCAGGCTTCCCCGCGACCCTCACCGGGAATAAGCGGTTAAGATGATGGATGGATGGATGGATGGATTTACACCTTCTCTCTGGACTACAGTCACTTCCTGACAGGCTTTTTTTAAGCCACTTCCATTATCAGTCAGCTGAAGGCATAGAAACGTGATTGGGCAGCTTTATTAGCAAATGAATTGTTAAACTGAATTTTGAGCATGCACGGTTCAACAAACCTGCATACTCAAATTTGCATACTCAAATGTTAACATTTTATGGTTATTATTTTTTAAGTGCACATGGGTTTAAAAAAAAAAAAAAAGAACATGCTGTTCGTTGCTGCCACAAGATGTCATTTTTGCCCTTAAACATTCTGCTGCATAACGTCACTGTGTTACAAACATCAGAAATAAAGGATAAGGCTGTTACTCACTAGATTATGTGCAGTGACTCCTGGATTAGCTGCTAATAAATAAGCAACAACAAAAATAATTTAGAAATTGTTGTAGTTCATGTTTCATATTGCAGTGAAGAACCCTAAATGACATGGAATTCCATTTCTATTTTAAATTGCAAATTAAGTGGCTGTTGCCATTTAGTGCAATCATAAATTCCATATTTGTAGCCGTAATCATTTTGTAGTTCAGAACATTTTTTGATGATAGGTTTAAAAAAAAATCTGTTTTGAAGGGATTTAAGTATAACACTTAATTCTTTGTTTCAAAAGTTTGGCTAAGAAATTAGCAAACTGATCTGAGAACAGTGCAGTAATGGTACAGCATACCTCCCACTGAGTGTGTCACGATGAAGCATCCTGCCTTTCTTTGTCCCTTTCCCAGTCATGTCTTTCATGTACGTTTCATGACAGTGACTAGTTTCTGAGGAGCTTCTCTCATGCTGCTTGTGGTAGAATGTGCAGGACACTGGCAGTATTATGGACACTGTGCAGTATTATGGACTCTGTGCAGTAGTAATTTATTTATTTAGCAGACCCTTCTTCCAAAGCGACCTACAACATTTCATGTGTATTACAATGAGCTAGTGCAGGGTGTCTTGCTCAAGGACACACCTGGTGGCTGGGCTGGGATTCAGATTGGGAAACTTCTGCATCCCAGCCTGATGTTCTACCCATTGAGCCACCAGTATTAAGGACACTGGCAGTATTATGGACACTGCAGTATTCGGGATACTGCGCAGTATTAAGGACACAGTTCAGTATTAAGGACACTCAGTATTAAATGGCAGAGCTGTACCACATGCCATATAATGGATATGCTCCTCAGTTAATAGTCATATATACTTGTGTTTTTTCCCTCTTGCTATCACTTCAAAAATCATCACATTCTGCCATAATGCAGTTTCTCTGCTTTAGTCTTTGATGGTGAATTTCCTGCAAATATGACCTCATCTTATCTCCAGGCTTTCATACAGCAGGTCTGGGCATCCACACCTGCTCTTCTTCTCTTCCTGGATTGGCAAATTTTTGTCCTCTAGCCAGCTTTCAGTTCACCTTTCTAAAGATCTCACATCAATCTCCTTTTGAAGAAGCCATGTCTACCCAATCAGTCCATTCTAATTATCGTCCAATATGCTCACCCCTAACTTCTGCTGTGATGGTCTGAATTATGGAGCACATGCTCAAAACTATCTCTCTCTCTCTCTCTCTGAAAGTCCTTGAACCCATACTTCCCATCCAGTCTGGTACTGCCTGGTCTGGACCACTGCAGGTATTTCTTGCCTGTCCTTTCTCGCAGTCCCACTATATCTATCCAGCTAATTGAAAACACATCTGTTGTCTGTCTGATTTTCAGATTTCCTGCATAGAGACATATTCTCATCAGGTCCACAGATCCTGCTCTTTACTGAAATGAGTGGCGAGACTCGACACTTCACAACCTCCAACAGTAACTTCAACTCCTCTTCCTCACTTCTCTGCTAACCACATCCAGGGTGTTGCTGCAAGCAATACAGTGTGTTCTATATACATACACATGCTGTATTTACCTAGTATAAAATCCATCCATCCATCCATCCATCCATCCATTCACCTTATCCAATTCAGGGTTGCAAGAAGCCTGGAGCCCATCCTAGGAGGCACAGGGCGTAGGGCAGGGAACACCTACCACAGCTGTATAAAATCATTTTAAAAAATTCATTATTATTAAAAAAGGCAATCATAGGCTATAGCCCCTTTAAGAAGGACTGATAAATTCAGTTAGGGCCAAATTCAGTGCTTCTTTTTTCATGATAAGCCTACTGTGTTCTTTGCACCTCAGTTGTCCCATTGCTAGACACAGTCTGTAATGGAGCCACACTATTCCTCATGATGACGCAGGACTGTGCTACCCTGCCATGTCTATTTAGCACAAACTGCACTGATTGGCTGATTCATCTCTGTCTCATGAACACCCACCTTTCCTTTTAAGTTTCTCATGGCATGGATTCTAAGCATTGCAGACATTTTGTATGAAACATTGATGAATACAATAAAAAGGTTAGGGAAGAATTGATGGAAGGTGATGTGTGGGCTTTCACTCAGATTACTATTATTTTCTTAATTGTTGTGGCTCATAACCCTTTCCTGGTTCTACACCGGCAGGGCAGCATGAAGATGCAAGGTTTTAAAATGTTACTGGAAGTGGTACCTGAATATGACTGATGCCTTCACATCACTGGAGGTAAAAACTCACTATACCCAAAATAACTGGTTAGTGTGACACACATGAACAGGCTGTGATGAACACTCACGCACTGAGGACGGCGTTCAGTTGCAGAGCTTTATGTACTGGATAAGCAAAGCTGAAGTCCACAACACAGAATGGTCCTTAAGTCACAGGCAAAGGTCCAAAAAATTGAATATCATAACAACTGACACGAAGACAAGGGAACACACTGAGCAGAGAGATCCCGCAGAATACAGAGAACAAAATGGTTTGTTTCAGAGGGGAATACTAGGACAAAGGCAGGCAGTTACTCAGCAACAATGATTTACATCATATAATACCTTACTGAAGAAACGACAGCAATGTAGGTTTAAATAGCTTGTGGATAAACGTATAGGAGGTGATGTTAATATTCTGGGGTGTGTGAAAAGGACCATGAGGGGTGTGCCAGTGACAAGGGAGGTGTGGCGTTTGGGGGGGGGACCATAAGTGACTGTGTTGGTGAACATGCATCCAGAGTGTGCACTTTGTCCTGGCTAGGGGACCAGCAACACGCACGCCAGCGTTTCACCTGTCCTTCATGATCCCGTCATATGCTGTGAAGACTAGGGATGAAGCCTGTGATTTAATATCAGGAAATTGAAGGCACATAATGGGCAGATAAACTAAAACAATGTATCAGATCTCTGAGAAACAGATAAGAGCTTTGCTTATTTATTAACAATAATATCCTGGTGGAAAGGTGAATCAAAATTGTTCTACTGATCATAAACAGTCTGGGAGAGTTTTTGCAGCAGACATGTGACACAAAAGGTCAGTCAAGGTCACTCAAGTACAATGACTTGTGTCAGTTTTTTTTTCCTCTATAGGGAGTAGCAGTTTTTCGGTGCAGTGACACAGCTCCAGGGTAAAGCTGTCATTACAGCCTCAGGATAACAGCACTGCTTCTTGTTCAGTAACTAGGCTCTGATTAATATTCGCTGGTAATTACATTTTCATTATTTGTCAACTTGAAGACTTAATTAAGCAGGTTAATGAATAGCCTCCCTACTTTCTGAAGGCACAATGCAAATATGAAAGCAGAAAAAGTGAGGCATGTTTTACACAGTCCAAACCCCCTGTTTGACAGGCTCCCTTCACACACACATTGCACTGTATCTCCCAGCTTCAGCGAGAACACACACATTACTTAAAGCATGCTGGCAGCACCTTTCAAAAGGAACATGGGTAAGCATTTGTGTTCCTGCTTATTTATATAAATAGAGAAAACATGTTAAGCACTGATGCATGAAGAGGACAGTTAAGGGCATAATCTACCACTGTGCCTTTAGCAGAGTTCTTTACTGAATGTCTCAAGAAAAACATCAAGGTGTGTGAATAGCTAAAACTGCAACATGCATAGGGTATAAATACTTCATTTTGAGACTGTACTGTGTGTAATATTTTACAGGCCTCCATCTTTTGACCATTGACCACATCAGCAATTAGAATATACTTCTGTATTTGGAAAAGAGATGGGCAGGATTTTTTCATGCCCTTTCTCAAATATTAAGTGCTCAGTGTGCTATAACTGTTTGGAGAGATCGTGTTCATTGTCCCAGGCTAGGAGATGTGATAACATTCAAAAGCATTCTGCTGTGATTGGTCCGAAGTTAATATCTCTCCGAGGCACGTTTCCTTTTAAGAGAAGCCATGTCCTACCACGTGAGCGGGGGCCAGGCTGAGACTGAGAGTCCCTTAACAGGTCAAGGCAAGTGGCTGTGTATGCGTGACAAGGACACGCAGATCTGCGCGGAACATTTATTCACAAAACACCACGAGGAGACCTCGTTTAGGATTACGATTGTGTTTAATGATGTTAACGCAAGAAGAGCTCACTACTTTGTGGGAACTTCTCCAAACTGTGAAAAACGAGCAATGAAAAGCAACGTCTCATTTCTTTTGAAATGTAAAAGAGTGATTCTGCTTTTACTTTGACAGGGTTTGAACTCAATCTTCTCCATTTATTCTTTGAAACACACAACACTACATCTCATGTCTGAAGGTGTGTGCCGATTCAAAGGCCTGATAATATCAATTATGTTCAGTCTCTTTCCCTAAGGTATATTCACTCTTTTGTTTTTTTGCTTCTGAAGTCATCAATGCCTGTTTTTTATGTAGTTCATTGCTGAACATTTACTCCTGATTGCGGATTGTTAAGGTCTAGAATAAACTAACTGAACTTTAACTGGAGTGTACCATTGTAATTCACAATCAGCTAAACAGAGCAGAACTTAACAGTTAATAAAACAGACTACATTTGTGTGCCTGTATATTCAATTCAGTTTATTTTTTTATAGCGCCTTTTGCAACAATGTTCCTCAAAGCTCTTTACACAGGAAATTGCAGATTGCAGTATATCACGTCTATTACCTCCCTGCCTGTCAATCCTCATGTCCACTAGATGTCACCCTTCCTGCTGTCTCCTCTGTGCTAATCCATTGTCTTCTTGTTAGTGTTCCCCAGCCCAGTCTTGTTGTACCGTGTTAATTTAAACCTTGTGTTAGTATAGTGTCCTGGCCAGTTGTTGTAGTGGTAAACCTAGTATTGATGTGTGGTTCATGGTTGTGCTGAGTGTAGCTGTAGTTGTAGCTGTTCATTTCTTGTTGTTCTTCAACCCTGTGTTTCCCTATTGTTTGTAACTTAGCCTTGTTAACACCCATTTCCCATGTTTATTCCTTGTTTTGCCCTTTATTAAAACCTCCCTTTTGCACATTTGACCTCGCCTCTCTTGCCTGCTTGGCACAAACGTTACAATGTGAATATTTGTATTTATCAATTACTGTATTTGTTAATCTCTTTTCCCCTACATCTGGACCAGACACTGACTGGGGAGGAGGGGCAGTCTGTAGTAGAATTTTGTTATTATTATTATTATTGTTGTTCAAACATGCTATTCCATACAACAACAACAACAATAATAATAATAAATAATTTCTTCTCAGTTTCTTCTGTAAAGTGCTTTGTGGCACATTGTTGTAAAAGGAGCTATATAAAAATAAATTGAATTTAATTTAATAAAAGTATCACAAAGATTTTGAATGTCATGAGCAACATACTGTACTAGCTGTTGGAAGCCCTGACCTGATTTTATAATTGTGGGTACAGTTAAAAATGCAGTATGTTGTTTAACAATACACATACACGCACACACATGCGCGTGCGCACACACACACACACACACACACACACACACACATGCGCGCGCACACACACACACGCACACACACACACATGCGCGCACACACACACACATGCGCACACACACATGCACACACACACACACACACACCACACACACACACACACACACACACACACACAGCGCTTCTTTGTGTACATGAGGAATTAGAGTAGTACCTGCATCTGGGCACTTCCTCCTGGCCCCATCAAACTAGCACTGCGGCAGTGTGAAGTCGGGTCCTGTGAACACACACATAAAAAGTTTAGCCAGGACCGCAGACACTAAACTAAACTAAACGAAGCCTGTTTAATCTTCCAGTTTATTTTTAAAGACAGAAAAAAACATGTTTCCAGCCAAGTCCCTCAACTGAATTTAGTCAGAAATAAATCAATACAGGTCATCAAAGGCAGACAGTTTTCATATAGTACTAATACACATTACTGCAGTCACACACCTGGATAGTTATAGATGATGTATTTAGTTGGTTTTCTTGAACATATTATGCTGTACTTAAGACATACGGAATTCAGCAAGCTGGTGGTTATTAAATCTGCTGCAGAGTCATTTTGAGTTTCAGTTATAAGTGTTAAAAATTGAGCAGCAGCTGAGTCATAAAATCTTATCTTTAAAATTTGCTGTTAATCTGGAAAAAGTTGTGCTGTGCTTGTGACAAGTTTCATAGTCATTTAAATGAACGGACTTATCGTTCTTGATAAACATTACGTAACAGGTTTAATTTTAATGACACCACTGAAAAAGAGGGACAGTCATATAGACAAGTAAATTGTAGCCAATGTATACTAGCTGTGATAGGAAGATATGCAGGAATACGACAAAACAGTGTACAGTATCTCAGTGTCACTGTAACGTGTACGTGATATTTAGAGAGTTTTGAGTGCATTTCAGCCAGGTGCATCATACACAAAATTTTATTTTTAAGCGCAACATGGAGAGATGTTCTCTCTCTCCCCGTCTCCCGGGGGGGGGGGGGGGGGGGGGGGGGGGGGGGGGGGGGGGGGGGGGGGGGGGGGGGGGGGGGGGGGGGGGGG